>LNAC01000317.1:1029311-1066432 GCA_002007465.1 Ailurus styani | reverse complement strand
AGAGAGAGAGATTACAAGTAGGCAGAGAGGCAGGCAGAGAGAGAGGAGAGAGGAGGAAGCAGGCTCCCTGCTGAGCAGAGAGTCCGATGTGGGCCTCGATCCCAGGACCCTGGGATCATGACCTGAGCCGAAGGCAGCGGCTTTAACCCACTGAGCCACCCAGGCGCCCCAGGGCATATTTTTGTAGTAAAGAGAAGGTGAGTGACAAAATGACAATGGCTGTTAACACAACTGTGAAACCCCTGAGACAATGTTGGTAAAGGAAGTACCAATAAGCAGTTCAGGGTCTGTAGCTGGACTAGAAGAACCCAGAACTGGAGGTGCAAAGTTCTCAGTTTCAGTTCTTTCTTCCACAGCAGCCCTGAGACCTGTGGAGGTGTGTCTCTGTGACACAGCCCATTTCCTGGGCTGATGAGAGTGAGCTAAATGCAGTCTGGTATGACAATATCCACATCTAATCAAAGCTGAAGCAGCTTGCCCTCCTAGGCAATGTAGGAACATGGAAAGGGGCAAACACAAAAAGATGATTCTATGTGCTCTGATGGTATTCCAAATCAAAGTTGCCTGAAGCCAAGAACACCAAAGCTTGCAACTTGCCATCCTTGGAGACTTCCGTGATTTGAGCCAAATTAACAATCAGATCTGAACTGTTATTTGGATGAACACGGGGCAGTAGTTCTCTGGAACCCACTCTAAAGTCAGATTTTGCTATCTGCTCTGAGTCTTGTTTAAAGAAAAGACAGAACTGATAGTAAAACCCTGTATCTGTTTCACAGTACAGATAATCAGCNTTCTATGTGCTCTGATGGTATTCCAAATCAAAGTTGCCTGAAGCCAAGAACACCAAAGCTTGCAACTTGCCATCCTTGGAGACTTCCGTGATTTGAGCCAAATTAACAATCAGATCTGAACTGTTATTTGGATGAACACGGGGCAGTAGTTCTCTGGAACCCACTCTAAAGTCAGATTTTGCTGTCTGCTCTGAGTCTTGATTAAAGAAAAGACAGAACTGATAGTAAAACCCTGTATCTGTTTCACAGTACAGATAATCAGCCATGCCTAGCTCCTACCACAATCATTTTACTGAACTATTTATATTGATCTGATCTGTGCCCCAGGGACACTGGAGTGCCACCTTCAATTTAAAATATAACAAAAGTTCTAAGTCCAGCCATTCCCCGCATTCCTTAAGCAAGAGATGCCAGAACTAAATTTCTGCACTGCATCAGCTATTGTCCCTGGTTGCTAACCCACTGCTCTGTCTCAGCACCTCTCTGACTTGCTGCGTCAGCATCATGTGATCTACTCCTTCCAGAAGTCCTCTCCTTTCAGGCCTCTTTGTGTGTTGCGTTCCCTCAGATTCCCCTTCTCCCTGACCGGCTGATCATCCATCACTTTGGAGGGATCCTCCTCTCTGAGCCTCTCCATGTGAGATAGTATTTCCCAGTCCTACAGTCTGAATGAAGCCCATCTAAATTTAGAGGCCCTCAAATTCCTGTCCCACCCCTGGCTTCTGGGTAACAGGCTCGCAGCCCAACTTTGCTTCTTGAAGTCTCCACCCAGACAGCCAAAGGGCCTCTCAGACTTCAGACGTTCAACATGGTGTGTTGATTATTCACACCCGGATATTCCATTGCAGTAAATGATGCCACCCTCCACCCAAATTGCTTAAGTTCAAATTCAGGGGTATTCCTGGATCCCTCTTTACCCCAAACTGCACACTGAATTGAGCAACAGGCCCTGTCCACTCTGCCTCAAGAACACTTCCCAACCTCTTCCATCCCTCCCTGTGCTTGTGGTTACCACCCTAAAGCAAGCCACCAATGGATCTGCTCTGAACAATGGCCTCTGCCTCCCAACGAGCTCCCTGCTCTGACTCCTACTTCCCTTCAATTCATTCTCCCCTCAGTAGGACACTGATGTTTTTACAGTGCGAACCAGGTCTCTCTTCTGCTTAACCCTTTCAGTGGCCCCCAACTGCCATGAGAAGAAAACTAACATTCACAAGAACATTAAGGGCACTGTGATCTAGAACCCACCTCCTCTGCTTCCCCTTATATGTCCCTGTTTTTTGCTCTAGCACAAACCCATATCCCTCCCAGGCTCTCTAGATTTCCAGCATCCTCTGTCTGAACATCTGTCCCACTGGTTCCTCACTAGGAGACCCCAGCTCACCCTTCTGGTTCAGCATCACCTTATCAAAAGGCCTGTCCCGGCCACCCCTGCTAATATGCTATATCACATTGTCCTGTTAATTCATTGTCTTCATTTAACACCAGCAAATTATCTTGCTTGTTTTTACTTCTTGGTTGCCTGCCTCCTCCACCAAGTGTCCACTCCATCAGAAGGAGTCTTGTTTCCCTCATTCACTGCTCTATCTCCAGGGCCTAGCACACTGCCTGGCACATAGCAGGTGCTCAATAAATATTTGTTGAGTGAATAAGTAATGTCATATACCTAAAAAAAAAAAAAAAAGAAAAGAAAAGCCAGGTCTTCTTTTGTTCTTCCTCCTCACACTATATCATGGGCATTTCTCTCAGTAAATTCTCCTAGTATCTCATTAAATGTTGCTTCTTATTCATGTGGTGAAGATAAATGGGACAGTTTACTCTTGAGTGTACACTGTAATAGAGCCATTAGTAGTTATTAATCACATACCCCTGAACCCCCTTTACAGCCCCAGGCAGTCTAATGGACAGCATCAGTCACACCCCAAAGGGCATTCCCACTTCATGTCGGAAATAGAAAATGTGAAATGGGTCTACCTACCAAGTCAGATGTACAAGCCCCACAAAACAGAAAACACCCCAACCTGGTCTCTCCTGTCTCCCTGAACCAGCCTTTACCTAGGCAGCTGAGGAGTGGCTCACAGTGGCTCCTTGGGGACATGGCAGGTGGCTCTGACCCCACTCTTTGGCTCCTGTCCTCTGAGAGGCCCTGGTTACCCCAAAAGGTTCCCAGTGGCCACTCTCACCTACTTACATGTGCTTTCTGGTGTTTTCATTTCTGCCTCCTCCAGTTTTCTCACTGCTGCTTCAATGAAAGCTCTACCCAGCCCTCACCTAGCTGTCCATGTTGCCTCTGGTACCTCATCCACGTGCCTCCAGAATTACCTTCCTAAAGGACAAATGGGACCTTTTCCCTCACCTCAGGTCAGTTTCATATGTGTTGAGTGAGCTACAATGGATATAAAGGAGGAATCAAAGACATCCCTGTCTTCAAGGAGGGCAGCGTGAGGAGTGTGACTGGCTTCCCCCAAATCTTTCTCAAGGAGCCCTTGCTCATTTATCCTGCCTGGTTCCAGCCATGTTCCCGTCCTCTGCCTCAGCCACACGGCCAACCAAGGTCATTCCATTCGCTCTGACCCTCATCCCCTTGTGTCCTTAAAGCCATCCAAACCCCAACTCCTGACTGTACCAGCCTTTTAATCTGGGGTAAGTCCCATTACTTCTCTGATGTCTAGCTATTTCTGGACATAATGCCTACTAAAGCTCTTTTCCTGTCACTTTCATTGTGCATTTTATTTAAATGGCTTATTTTCTTATTTGTCTGCTCCACAAGTGATACTTCTTGAGGGCAAGTCTATATTTCAATCACCTTTCGACCTAGGAGTCTTGCACAGAGCCTGGCAGGAAGCACCCCTCAGTAAAACCAGTACTCGGTACATGAGCAGCAGCTCGGAAGAGCGTGGCAGTACAGTTTCCCTTGGTTAGGTTGGCCCTGCAACCCAACTAGAGTCCTTTGGTTACTTTAAGCATGTGTCTGAGCAGGAGAGATCCCAGCTCCCTACTCAGGTAGAAAACATCATAGCTCGAGCTTTCTGAATCATTATTCCTAAGTCTGCCTTCAAGATGAAAGACACCAGATCTGCATCCCAGTTTCATCAATTCTGTACCCGGTCACCCTTTTCAATATGATGCTGTTGTAATTCCAAGAAAAGCATTTTTGTTTTTCAGTAAAAACCTGCTACCCCTGTGTGTGTATCTTGGGAGACTATCACCGTGGCATGACTGGCACCAGAGGAGGTAGACTCTCCTGTGCGTGCCACCACAGACAGCCTTGAGCTCCCCTCCCTTGCCTTTTTGACCCCATGCAGGCAGGCCCCTGCTCCAGCATTCCACCTGAGGAGCCATCAGCCACCAGGTCATGACTCGGAAGGAGAAGGGAAAGAAAGTGGAACTGCTCCGCAAAAGAAAGTGGGGTACATTTAAGAATGTTGCATTGAGCAGAACAGTAAGAAACCCCAAAACAGGGGTCCCTGGGTGGCTCAGTTGTTAGGCATCTGACTTTGGCTCAGGTCATGATCCCAGGGTCCTGGGATCTAGCTGNGGCTCAGTTGTTAGGCATCTGCCTTTGGCTCAGGTCATGATCCCAGGGTCCTGGGATCTAGCTGGCATCGGGCTCCCTGCTCGGCAGGAAGCCTGCTTCTTCCTCTCCCACTCCCCTTGCTTGTGTTACCTCTCTCTCTGTCTCTCTGTCAAATAAATAAATAAAATATTTTTTAAAAAAGAAAAGAAGAGAAAAGAAATCCCAAAACAGGGGAAAGGAGGAGAGCTAGCACATGAAGAGCCCCAAGGAGGCGATAGAATCCTAAGAAAACAACAACAGTAAATAAGCAAGACTTGGCCAATGGGCAAGAAACGATTTTTAAGACCATCATGTTGACAGGGCAACCATGTCATCTTCATTGCACTATAATCCCACACCATGACCCCAAACACAAAAGCAAACACGGGCAGCCCAATGTTAGATGCACACGGGTATGCACAGATGAGGAACCACAGCAGGGCAAGCTTGGTTGGCAAGAAAAACAGGAGCCATGGGAAAAACAGCCAGGAACAGCAAGACCAGCTTCATTCTGTGAACCTGTGAAAAACTACTTTTCTTAATGAGCAAAAAGATAAAGCATTAAGAAACTTATTTTCTGGGGCACCTGGGTGGCTCAGTCTGTTAAGCACCTGACTCTTGATTTTAGCTGGGGTGATGGTCTCAGGGTTGTTAGATATGGCTCCATGCTCAGTGCACAGTCTGCTTGAGATTCTCCCTTTCCCCCTGCTTGTTCACTCATCTCTTTCTCTGTCTATCTCTCAAATAAATAAAATATTAAGAAAGAAACTTATTTTCTAAAATTACTAACTTCCAGAAACTTTTCTGATGGAGATTATTTCAGTAAGAATGAAGTATCCCATGCGTACCTGGAAGTAGCCTAGATTTCCAGCCCAGAAGCAGAGCTGCTGCTGAGTGGTTTTGGATACAACATTCTGCATTTCTCTTAACCCTATAGTTTCCAAGGAGACAGACTGAGTCTGTCTGTTCCTTTCACCCAGGCTGATGTTAATTTCTTTACACACAGCCCTACTTTGCTTTGGACCTTGTATTATTTGAATTTTAGCCAAATCCTATCATTTCCCCAAGTCCTGTTATAACCCGGCAGCTTCCTTTGTCTGATGTGGTCCTCTGTGGTTCCCCTAGAGCCCTCCCCCATGTTGTAACAAGTCAGAAAATCTCACTGTGAACTTCACACTTATCCCTGGTGATCTTCGGCTTTATTATTTCCAACATTCCAGGGAAAGCAATCCCTGAAGGTACACAGGAATATTGTGGAAGATGAGGAATTCCCTCATACAAGAGAAAATAAAGGATGTAAGACTTATTATATGTGATAATAGTATTGTATTACAATATAACAGCGGGTTTTAGAGTCTGACAGACCTGGGTGAGATTCCAGCTCCCTCACTTACTAGCAGGGCATCACTCGTCTAGTTTCTTTATTCTGGGATGTTGTGAGGATTCAATGAGATAATGTGTGAGAAATGCTTATTACAGTCCCTGTCATATATTAACCACTTGATAATGGTAACTATTCCTACTTGTAAACTAGGCATGGATATGAATATGAAATGGAAAGAATCATGAAAGAAAAAACAAAAAAAAATGTCAGCTCTGTTGAAATTGCAGGATTTGGGTGATTTTCTTTTATGTTCTCTTTTGTTTTCCTTTTATTGTTATGTTTCCAATTTCTCCTGGGCACACAGCTAAAGCACAGGGCTGCTTCTTCTGATTTCCGCATCTCAGTGAATGGCAGGTCTGTTGCTTCCATTGCTCCAGCTAAAACACCCAGAATCATGCAGGGTCCTCTCCCTCCTGCCTCACATCTAAATAAGTAAATCCTGTTGGCGCTTCCTTCAAAATGCCACCACTCATCCCTACCTTCACCCCTACCTTCTGACCCAGTCAACCATCACCATTGCCTTAGTTAACTGAAACTGCATCCTGAGTGGTCTTCCTGCTTTCCCCATCACTCCTCTACCATGAACATTCCATTCAGCAGCCAGGAAGAGCCTTTTAATACATGAATCCTACTGCACCCCTCATCTGCTCAAAATCCTCCAATAACACACACCTTACCACAATCTTTACAATGGTTTACCCAGTCCTACATAATCTGGCCCTGGTTACCTCTCTGAATTTCTCTCTCTCCATACCAGCCACACTAACTTCTTAGCTATTCCTTGAAATGTCAAGGGCACTCTGCTTCAGGGCCTTTGCACATGTTGTTCCTTCTTCCACCAGATTTCTATATGGCTCACTTCCTTCAAGTCTATGTCCAAATGCCACTTTCTCAGAGATGCCTCCCTGACCTCCGTGTGCACACACACACACAGCAAATTTCCCCATTCCCACTGCACCCTATCTCCCATACTCTAACGTTGTTTTTCTCAGAGCATCTATTGCCATTGGACACACAACGTATTTAACTTTCTCTTTATTTCTTAACCCTGCCATTAGAAAAAAGGTTCCACTTCATTAGGGACTTTGTATTGTTCACTGCTATGTCTCTAGCATATAAAACAAAGTTAACATAAAATAGATGTTAAATTAATATTTTTAATGAGCTATATGCAGGAAATCAAAGTTTTAATGGATGTTAATTAATTGCCATGTACTTCTGAGTAATAGAGACGATATCATTTTTCTTTTTGATCACACAAAACAATAGAATGATTTTCTCCCACCCATATCAGGGCCAGGGACTTTTCAACTGCTGCTGCTGCAGCGAAGCAATCATCTTTGAAGACTCCCCAGAGGTCATGGGCTCACATGTCTGTGTTCACAGGCACACACCCCCTTGCATACTGTAGGCTACAGACAAAACGCTCACTAAGGAAGGTAGTCAGTCTATTGCCAGGCCACAGTAAACAGCGGCTGCAATTACTGCTATTTTAAGAACTCTAAATCAGCTCGTTCAATGACTTCAAAGAGCTACACTTCGTGTCTTCGTGTGGAGACTTTCAAAGAACGGGCCCAGATCAACAGCAGCAGCATCTCCTAAGAACTTGCTGGAAATGTGAATTCTTGAGCCCACCTGGCCCCATTAAATCAGAAGTTCTGGAGGATTGGGCCCAGCACTCTACAGTTTAACAGGCCCTCCAGGTGGTTCTGATGCACTAAAGTTTGAGAACTGCTGCCTTAGTGGATAAATAGAAGTATATGAGAAGAACAAAACATGCAAAATATGGGTAAAATTGTCAAGTGCCATGTTAAGTCTAATACTGAGTCCTGACTTGAATGTATCAGGCTGTATAAAACTGCAGTAACATTAAGAGGTGAGGGGAACTGGCTCCCAGGAGAGCAGAAATCCTACCACTTCCCCATCACTGATCTCTTGCTCTAATCCAGCTGTTTCTGTCAGGATGGTGTAAAATGAATTCACAATGTCACCAGCTTCCCAAGGAACAGGTGTCTCTGCCATATCACAGTGACCACTATCACTGCCTGCACTAATTGGGCTGCCCTTGTCAGATCCTTTAAGAAGCACAGGGACTAAATGGGCCCTGGAAATTAAATCTCCTTTCACAGGCTCAGAACTGTCTCAGCCCCACCCCCACCCCACCCCACCCCACCCCATTTCAGCCTCAGTTATGGGAAATATGGGACACCATGGGAGAAGCACGAAAATATAGGCCATTGCTGAAGTGTGTGGGAGGAAAAACAGAACCCAAGCCTTCTGCCCTAGTTACACTACATTTTTAGCTCATAGTGAATAAGGGCTCTTGTGGTTAATGATGTCATCAACATCCACCCACACTGCTTCTGGACCCAGGAGCCAATGTTGCTGAAGAATGTCACGCAATCACCCAGAAAGAGGCACAGGTTCTTCTTAAAATGTCATTCTCTTGTCTGATATCCAGGATGCCTTTCTACTGCACTTACAATAAAATCCTAAACTCAACAACAATGTAAAAACCCAATTCAAAAATCAGCTAGGAATTTGAATAGACATTTCTCCAGAGAATACATCAAAAACTAATGATGTACTATATGCTGGCTAAGTGAACATAATTGAAAAAAAAAAGAAAATTAGAAGAGAAAATATACTTACAAATATATATATATGGTCAATAAGCATGTAAAAAGATGCTCAACATCACTAATCATTAGAGAAATGCAAATCAGAACCACAGTCTGATACCACTCCACACCCATTACTATGGTTATTATTTGAAAAGAAAAAAAAACCCAGAACATTGTAAATATTGGTGAGAATGTTAAGAAATTGGACCCTTTGTGAACTGCTGGTAAGAATATAAAGTGGTACAGTCACTGTGGAAAACAGTACAGTGTTTCTTCAAAAAATTAAACATAGAATTACCATATGATCCACCAATTCTTCTTTATACTCAAAATAATTGAAAGCTGGGAATCAAACACATATTTGTACACCAGTGTTCAAAGCAGCATTATTCAAAATAGCAAAAAGGTGAAAACAACTCAAATGTCCACTGCAGATGAGAAATGGATAAATGAAATGTGCTACATGCATGTAATGGAATATTACTCAACCTCAAAAAGGAATGAAATTCTAATAGATGCTACAACATAGATTAATGTTGAAGACATTATGCTGAGTGTAATGAGCCAGACACAAAAGGACAAATACTGCATGATTCCTCTTATACAAGTTTCCTAAAGTAGTCACATTCATAGATAAAGAAAGTAAACTACTGTTTGCCAGAACCTGGGAGGAGCAGGAATGGGGAGTTAGTGCTTAATAGATACAAAGTTTCAGTTTAGGACGATGAAAGAGTTCAGGAGATTAACAGTGGTGATGGTGGCACAACAATGTAAAATTACTTAATGCCAAGAAACTGTACACTTAAAAATGATTAAAATGATAAATTTGATGTTATGTGTATTTTACCATAATAAAAAATTTGAAAACCCCCAACTCATCTCCTAATTGGACCTCTACTCATTCCTTTACCACTCTCATACTACCCCATCCCTGCTCCCCATGCTTCACCCAACCCATTCTTATTTCAGCTCTTCAAACATGCCAACCTCTTTCTTGCCTCAGAGCCTTTGCATACATCTTTTCCTCTGTCAAGAACATTTTTCCTGAAGTGCCTGGATAGCTCAGATGTTTAAGCATCTGCCTTTGGCTCAGGCCATGATCCCAGGGTCCTGGGATCAAGTCCCACATCAGGCTCTCTGCTCAGTGGGGAGCCTGCTTCTCCCTCTCCCTCTGCTGTTCCCCCTGCTTGTGCTCTCCTACTCTGTCAAATAAATAAAATCTTTTCAAAAAATAAAAAAAGAGAACATTCTTCCTGCTATTCTTTGCAGATGTAAGTCCTTTTAAACCTTTGAATCTATGACAGAAATCAGCTAGATGTTCAGCAAGCTGCTTTATCTTCCTCCGGGGTGCAGAGCTAGACCTGATTTCCCAGCCTCCCTTGTAGTTAGATGTGTCAAATGACAGTGCACACAAATAGTACACATCATTTATGGGCTTGCTACCCCCTATGAGAAAACCACAATGCAGAAGAGCACAGTGACCTGTGAAAGCTATGTTGAAAACTGAGGAGCCACACGATGGAAAGGGCCAGGGTTCCTGAATCACTGCATGGAAAAGAGCCACCTGCTGATAAAATCATTTGGATTTTATGTGAGTGATTAAAAAAAAAAGCAACCTTGTCTTTGAGCCATTATATATTTTGCAGTGCTCCTACTATGATCAAAAGAGTAATCTTTAATACAAATCTCAGGGGTATTCTCTGCCCAATGATAAAAAGCTTTATCCCTCCATCATTCTTTGTGTCATCATGTTGTTTCTTTTCCTCTTTTCATACTTTGTAATTTATTTACTCATTTTAAGACACTGATTTTGTTATGTCTCTCCCACTAGATACACAAACCATGTATCTTGTTTGTTACTCTATTTACCCCAAATACAAGCTTATTAACATATCCTGAGTGAATGAATAAAGGTCTAAATTCCAGCCGAGGTATCAGTGGCACTTGTCCATTCTGTCAAACTCTCCTCTGCACTCTTGCCATTTTACGGAACATGTCTTCATCAGTCCTCTCCTTGAGGGTTCCCCAGCTTTTTAAAACTTACACACCTTTACGATGAACTCTTTAACACATTGTTTTATAATTCTGCAACAGATGTCCCATCTGTCTGTCCCCCTCACACTGAATTTTTCTGGGGTGTATTTGCACTCCTAGCACCGAGCATGTAGTAGACAGTCAAATGAATTGAGTGAGCAAGTGAATCTGTCAAGAAAAGGATATGGGACTGATCCTATCTCAAGGTAAGCAGAACACAGACTGTAGCATTTGCAAAGTTTGGCCTATTTCTCATCTAGACGAATTTCATGAGTCACCAAACCTCAGGGATGGAGAATGGTCTGGAAAGAGCCATGGGTGGTGGGGAGCAGGAGACATGGGCTCAGAGACTACTCAGTCTCTAGTTCACTGTGCAGACTCTCTGGCAACTCACCTTATCTCCTCCAGACTCAAATCTCTTATCTGTAAAAAGTGGGATTTGGACTAAACAGTACTGAAAGACTTTTAATTTTAAAATGACATTATTTAAATTTGGGAAGCCAAGAAGAAATAGAGAACAATGCTCTATCTGTACAAATTCAGAAGTCACTAACCACATGTGGTGATGGGGTACCTGAAAAATGGCTGGTCCAGACTGAAATATGCTGTAAATATAAAATGCACACTGGATTTCAATGTTAATAGTTTTTATACTGATTACAGGTAGAAATGATAACATTTTAGATGTAAATTTAAGATACTATTAAGACTATTTGTACCTACTTCTTTGTACTTCTTCAAATGTCATTGTTAGAAATTTTTTAATTACATATGTGCTTTGCATTATGGATACACCATTCTGTGCCATCATTAGTACTGTAATCCAGCTACATAATCCAAACTAAATACATTAATCATTGCTCTACATCCTTCCTTGAGTTTTTCAATTTATTGTCAAATAAATCCAAAAGAAGTTCACCAAAGTGTAATTACCTCTAATGAGATTTCATTATAAATGTGTGCCCATGTAGACACTAAGCAATTTCGATTTATAACCAGTTTGTGTTAGGTTGATACTATTAGTGAGAAGAAAACACCTGAAGCAATGGAAAAACTGTAAGGCTGACACAGTCCTGATGGAGACCACAAATGACCCAAGAGAAAGGATATCTTTTCTAAATACAGGATAGCCCTACTTCCTCCCCTAAGTCCCAGATGTAATGTCTGTGTTACTGGGGAAGCAAGGAGAATTTCCATTCTTTGTTTCACTCATTTCAGAAATGACCAAATTCTAAGCTGAGATGGTGGTTAGGACCAGGCAGAATTACAGAGAAGAGAAACAGCGATGAGAACTATGGGGGAAAGTAAGTGTCCATATGAGATATGAGAAATCTGAGAAAAGCAGAGAGGGACCAGGGAGAGAAACAGAAGAGAAATATCTTTTCCCCCTTCACAGAGTCTTACAAAAGTGGTCACCTAGGCCTGGGGTTTCTGAGGAGTTGATCTCAAAACTTTCCATGGTGGACCCCCAATCCAGTTACTACCACAGGTTCTCCTCCACATTAGCCCCCTCTACCACCCCCACCCCATAGGGAAGCCAAAATTTCCTGAAGGAATGGAGGAAAAAGCCCCTTTGCTGGCTGCTTCGCACCTTAACTGTCAGCAATGTCTTCCTCCTACTTTTCTATCTAGCATGCTCCCTCCCCAGGGACCTCACCACCTCCCCACAAAAGGCTAACCTGTGAAACTATAAATCTAGCACTTTCCAAATGAGTTGCTCAGACACTGAAAACATAATGTTAAAAAAATTATCTCTGGAAGTTTCATAGTTTCCTGGTCTCAGTAATTAAGAACCAAAGGTGACAGGGATGGAAAGTGACACCCAGCCAAACTGAGTTTTAATAGTGACAAAAGTTGTTCTAATTTTCAATCAAGTCCTTACTGGAAGTGGAATTGAAATGTAACACAAATGAAGAAGTGAAGCCTTTCATAACAGAAAGCCACTTCCTCTGGGGAACACCCCCTCTTAATCAGGCCCTCTAGTCTTGATCTCTCCCTTTACTCTTTTTGATAACACTATCTGCTATAGTAAATTTTGTGTATATGTTTATCTCCTTGTTTCGTGTAGGTTTCTCCCACTCAACCATAGCTCCTTGAGAGCAAAAACCCTTGTCTGTATTTTCTCTTCTGTATCCTTAAAGTGTCTGATTCATTTTGGGCACTCAGTAAATATCTGTTAAAGGAAAAAAAATCCAGAAGTTCTTTATAATTATGAAATAGGTATAAGACTTAGTTCTCCATTTTTTTCTGTACAGAAAATTGGGTCTATAGAAGTGTCATGGCCAAGAACAGCAGACAACTGAAAGAAAGGGCCAGGGTTCTGGAAGCTTTGGCCTCATTTTGTCCACAACAGCTCAAGACATGGGCCAAAAAGCCTGAGAGTAGAAATGCAGGACCAAAACCCCACCTGGAATGAAAGGGAAGGGAAGCCCCTTAGGTATAGTCAACTCATAACCAAAAAGAAAGGAGAGAAAGACTCCAGAAGTTGATTTTTTTTTTTTTGCTTAAAAAGCCAACATTTACGGTGAAATTTTCCAAAAGTAAATTAAGGAATAAAGTCCTGAACTAGGTCTAAATTGGGTCAATTGACAACTGAGACTCTTAGGTACTTATTTGATCATATTTTCCGTAGCTGCTTGGAAAGCCCGTGCCTATCACTGCTCAGTCTATACAGTGTTGTGATCTGAAACCCATTTATTGTACTTTCCAGTGACCATGTTGACACCACACAGTTAATCTGTAGGAATCCCCATCCTGAGGATAGATAAGTCACCAGTGCTAACTTCTACCAGAAACTTCTCATCTTCAGATACCAGAGGAGTGGGCATAAGACAAATGTCAGGAAACCCTCAGCCAACAGTTTATTTTTTCCTGAGATCCACAATCCCATTTGTTCTGCTGGCGACATTAGTAGGCCACTTCTCTTGTCCTAAATAAATAAATAAGCTTTGCAGAAATGAACAGATGGAGGAAAATTTCAAAGCAGCATGTGGGCGTTTCAGGCTCAAATCCCATTAACAGATAGCAGGATTTATAACAGCAACTCCCACACAGAGCTTTGGAAATTTTAAACTTGTGTGTAATAGACTGGGCTCCTCCTCTCCGAAATTATCTGCATTGAATTTAGAGACATGATTTTCCTTCATTTGGGCTGAACTTCTTTCTCCAAGCTAAAGAATTCACATTGCCACTCAAGAAGTACACATTAGCGGCACAATGGTGGGAAAGGGGCCCAAAGGTGGGCGGCACCAGGTGGGATCATTTACACTGCTTCTTTGTTTTCTCTCCTTCTTTCCCAGAGGAGTTGTACAATTTCTGGAGGTGTGGTGGGTTGATTGTTGTACACTAGAACCTTGACTCAAAGGAATGAGGACTATAAGCATAAGTGTTCTCAGGACCCCAAAGCACATGGTTGCCATGTATCAACAAAACAAGAAAATATATATCCAAGTTAATATCAAAATCCTGAAGCACCACTTAGCACTCTACCTAGCAAAAGTATGAACACAGTTTTAAGTATAGGAGTACTGACAACACTGACTCCATCTTTAGCCCTCCATCTTGTTCTCTCTTCTAGTACACAGATGGCTCCACTTTAGATAACCAGTAGAGTGCCCCTCTGGTGCACAGGTGGCTCCATGTTAGAAAACTAGTAGAGATGAATGGGGCACAGAAGGCTCCACTTTAGATAACTAGGAGAGATCCTCTGGTACACCGATGGTGCCACTTTAAGATAACCACCCTGTGACCTCACCATCATGCCCCTTGCTCCATAAAAGGTGGGGATTAAGGACTGGACTGAGTGGAGAATAGCTGGGTAGTATGACCTGGGTAGTTTGTCTGCCCATCTCCTGTCAATAAGTTACCCTGAATAAAACTTTGTGTAAGTGGCATGCAGGGGCTTGTTTTGTTTTTCAGTATTAAAGTGCTTTCTCAGTCTGGAGGATTACTGACCTTCTACCTTCCAACAGTTAAGAAACCACAGAGTGAGAAAAATGAGGTGATCACTCCAGGACAATCATGAAAGGACTCCCATAGGCACTCAGAAGTATAAAGAGGAGACCCACGGATCCCTGGCTAGGATGGGAAGGATGTATGGACTGTGTTCACAGAGGGAATTGTTGAGCAGAAGCTCTTGTTACTTCATGTCCCCCATGTTTACCTCATAACCCCTGTCAGACTGCTATGTAGACTGAATTACCCTATGGTAGAATTCTACTAGGGTAGAAATAAAGTTCTTCATTAATTCATCGACTGTCCTGAAACTTAGTACGGCAGGGGATAAAATCCATAATGGCCATGACTCAAAGTTGAAGTAAGATTCCTTCTAGCCCGTGACCTGGGCACAGGCCTCATAATTTCATGTGTGTCCCATGGAATCACTGGCCTCCTGAAATGCAGAGGCAAGTGAAACAATTATGACCAATTCATGTGGTCACTAGGGCATTGTAACAGAGCTGGGGTTTTAGGCACATCTGAAAACCCACTAAAAATAGTATCCATCCTACATACCAATATGCAGATGCTTCCATCCCATTTCAGCTTAAATTTCCTCAAGAAAATCTTCCCTGACTCCCAACTCAGGTCTCCCTGTTGGATGTTCCCAGAGCACCCAGTTTTCCCTTATGGCATTTCACCAACCTGTAATCATGCATTTAATTAGTTGCCGTTATGTGCTTAATGTCTGTCTTTCCTGCTAGACTATGAGCTCTGTGAGAGTGTAAAACATGCTATTTTTCTCACTAGTTTATTCCTAGGGCTTAAAAAGTATATGTCAACCAACTCTGGACTAACAGCCAAGAATAATGCAGATAAATAAGAATAATTCTTAAAGAATTGAATGAATGAATAAATGAATAAATCAACCAATAGCATTTCATAAAAGGGGGGGTGACGATTTACGAGGTTTATTCAAATAGGGGAGCGTTTAGTGTAAAGAGATATGGCACAAACCCCTGGTTCTAGACCATGGAATCCAAAAAATATTAACAGAACTTGGTTGGCTGGTTTGGATCACTGATCTTGACAAGTTTCAATGAGAAGCCTCCATTGATGGTTATGAGTCCAAAACTCAACTTGATGTTTGTCAAATGTATATTTCTCCAATTTGGTATATCTTCAGCAGCTCAAGGTAAGCAAAGAATGTCTTGATATGTTTTGCTGAAATAAATTCATCAGGAGACTTAAGATACCAACTTCTAGTAATGATCACTTGTTAGTAAGCCTAATAAGTATCAGTCAAGAATTCAGAATAAGCACTGCACTGTGTAAATGACATTGAATCCTTAGGACCACATGAGTCCTGGAAGGAATTCACTCCACACCACCACACATTTATTCGGCTATATTTATGCTAAAAAGTCTACAACAGCCCAATATTCATTACATAACCTTGGCTTCCAGCTTTAGTTTAGTTAAAATCAATCAGATTTCTAGCTGGATGCAGACAGACAACTGACCTATCTACACATATTAAACTCACTGAATTCAGTGAAGCTATTGTGTCTGATTTAAGAGGAAGTATATGCATTTCTTCTGTTCCCCATATTGCTCAATGATGATCATAAAACCAGGTATCAGCATCTTGGGTTCTGATGACACAATGCATCCTATAAGTACAGTACTCTCATGTAGGCTTAAGAACAAGATTTGGCAGACCTCTTCTCAAACCGTGTAAACTCTCCTAGGTTCTCCTATCATCCAGGGGAGGGGTGTACCGCCAAGAAACACTAGAGTTCCCACCTATCTTGGGGAGAGGGAGTACCTGTGAAATAATGAGTATTTACAATTGTGGACATATACAAGATGTTATTTTACTTACATAATTGATGCTCAAGGAGGAAATTCTGGGTTCAAGGAAGTCAACTCTGAAATATTTTTCTGACCAGCAAGAGAACTTACCTAGTTTATATAATTGTGGCTAATAAAACCACAAAAGTTTAGTTATTAGTGAGTAAAAGAAATTTCCTATGACAGAGTTTATAAGTAAAGGAACAAATACCATTTCCTTTAAGGACAATCTTTAAACTTTGAGGTTTACACAGGCTGATGATTTGGGTTTCCAACCTTGGGTGATAATTAATCTCTGAAGGAGAAGCCAGATCTCATCTAAAGGATTCAATGCCCGTCATTAATCAAATTTTAGGAAGAGCCATCTTTATATCTACAAGAGTCAGAACATGTAAAAAATTTAAACAAAAAGATAAGGTTTCTTCCCTTTGCTGAGGGTCATTGGTCCATTGCATTTTGTGAACGACCAAATTCAAGCATTGCTTAATTCAATCTTTTGTATCTTGCTGAGATATAGAATTGCTTAGCCTAGCACTTTGAATTCTTGAAGCAGTTTTATCAACAAAGTTTATTCCATTTCAAGTTTTGACCCCATAAAAGCCACCATAACCTTTTTCTTATTCTACAACCTTACTTCTCTTTCTTCTAGTTTTAACCAAGACTGCAATAATGTAATTTTAAGTTGATAATTTCTTATTTTCACAGGCTAGTTTTAATTTAATTTGAGGAAATAATGGAGACATGATAGTATTTACAACCTAAGGGCTATAGAACAGTTCGCACCTGCTATTTTAAATATAGATACAACATTGTATTTTCTATTAATTAACCCACATAGCATGACTTTGTGCAAAAGTCTTGTTTGACTTTCATGTGGCATCAGGACTGCTGAGAAAGGGGACTAAGTTTCCAGCAATGGTCTATGAAATGCTTTGTTGGGTGGTATGGAGATGGGGAGAATAAGCAAAGGGAAAATATATTAAAAAGTATCAGGCTGTGTTTTACACCCAGAAAAAAATTATATTAGAAAGGACCCCTGGAATTCAATCAATATACTGCTGTGTTTTAAATGAGGGGCTGAATGATTCCCTGTCTCCTCCAGGAGAGCAGGATTCTAACTATCATTTTCCATCAAAATGGTCCTGATTTTACCATTCTGTTCTTTCACAGTGCCAAGACTAGCAATATATATGAAGTTAGCCTCATTCACTTTACCCTCTCTTGCCAACAGCCCCTCTCCCAATTCCTCACATCACTCAATGTCTAGTCCCCCCATTCTCCCTCTTTTATGCTTCCAACAAAATCTAATCTCAGGAAGTAACCTAATAAACTCATGCTCATTTAGGTAGACATGTCTGAAAACAGATGAATTTACCACCCCTCCCAAGAGCCCTTGCTCTTTGATAAAAGAACAATCCTCTGCTGGTCAAATTTCAGGATTCCTTAACCTGGTAGCCGTAAATGGATACCTAGATGACCCTGATGTCGTGCTTCAAGAGGTCCCATCCTCTATCATCCTCATGTTGACTTGTCTGGTATCCCTTTCCCTCGTCAGCCCAACTCACAGTTTTATTAGTTAACTCAGCTTTGAAAGTCCCTCTAAGATCCCGAACGCTCCAAGTTCTGACATCACAGAAGAAGGACAGCAAGAAAAGTCAGTTTCTTGGGCACCTGGATGGCTCAGTGGGTTAAAGCCTCTGCTTTCGGCTCAGGTCATGATCTCAGGGTCCTGGGATCGAGGCCCGCATCGGGCTCCCTGCTTGGCGGGGAGCCTGCTTCCCCCTCTCTCTCTCTGCCTGCCTCTCTGCCTCCTTGTGATCTCTCTCCCTCTGTGAAATAAATAAATAAATAAAATCTTTAAAAAAAAAAAAGTCAGTTTCTATAGTTTCTTGGATCCTAATCATGGCATAATCAGTCCCAGAACTGATGGCATCAAGGGTTTCCTCTCATTTTGGAGAAGAATAGAAAGAGAGCATGGGCCTGGGGAAACAGACTATAAAAAGAGGAGTGTTGAGGTCTCACAAAATGCGGACGTCATCTTAAAGGCCAGGGGCCAAAAATTTTTAGAAATCACTGGAGTGCTTAAATCTGCATCAAGAGGACAGATAAAAATGGCTGCTATGACCACAAGCAGCAAGCTTAAATTTGACCCATCTGCTGGGCCCCTCATCCTAATCACCAGCCATTCAGTGGCTGGCAGTCCACCACCAAACTCAAGCAATGATGTGCCAGGCCCACAGCTGTACGGCTGATAATGCCATGCCAGGAGCTGGCCAGCCACTTCCTTTGCTGTGGAACACTGCATATAGCAGGCTGAGGGAGGTTGGCAAGGCTGGCCAGCCAGCTGCATCTGATGTCGCTGCCTTGGATGGACCTCACCTTTCTTTTCCTCCACCCACTGAGCTTGGGCTTCAAAAGAAATGAAGTTAAAAATCCAAACAGTGCAAAAACCAGAGAACTTAACACAGTTTCATATGCAATCCAAATACTGGACTTTCCTATAGGATCATCTGAAGGAGCTTGGATTTGAAAAATCGTGCAGGGACCCTAGTAAAACTTTTGGCTCATTTTTATGAAAACATGTAACTGAAACTCCTTTTCTTTCTGTAAGATAGTAAGCAGAGGTTGCTTTGTCTGTAGTTGCTGGCATCAAGCAAACAAGTGAAAGAAAATTGGTAATGAAACACATTGAGTTCATTTTCTTTTAAAACTTTAAAACAGACCATACTTGTGGGTGTTTTCTGGGCATAACTTCACTTGACCAACTATTATGTTATGAGACACATGGGAAATAAAAGTGGCCCCCCCTCACCCCCAGATGTCACTTATTTTATAATTATCAAAGGGAAGTTTCTGAATGAAGTTCCAGTTATTTATTCAGCACCTAATATATGAAGGCACTTTACCAGGCAGTACATTCCCACATGCTACCTCATGTGATCTCAGCAAGCTTATGCTGAAGGCAGGGGAGATGAGTTTAAGTCCACAAAACAGTGAAATATCAGTAAGTGCCCTGTGGTTTACTCAAAATCACAGTTACCAACTTATGCAAGTAGGTTTATAACTCAGGTTATCTTTTTCTCTTTCCAGGACAATCTACCACACCAAACTGGCTTCCCCAAGAATTTTTCAATCTAGCTGAAAGGAAAAGAAATGTAAAAAATAATGAAGGCAAATCTTTAAAATAAAGATATGCCTCATGAGCACTATAGTTAAAAGCCAAAGGAAGTCAGAAGAAGCAACGCGGTAGAAGGCTGAAATCATTCAGGAAGAACTCACAAAGGACACAGAACATGAGCTGGTACTTGAAAATGTATAGAATAAGTATAGTTGGAGAGAGGAGGTAGGGAATTCTGATGTACAAGAATATAATGAGAGCAATTTTGAGATGATAAGGAACCACTTGACCAGTTTAGTGATAAAGGACAATTTAAAGGAGAATCAAGTGAAAAGAGTAAAATAAAGTCAGACAAATGCCTTGTAGAAAATGAGAAGTCACAAAGTTTTAAACAGGTGAAAGGTATAGAGTCCTTATAGACATTCTGACCTATTGAAAGTCCATTATCCTTGTCTAGAAACTCCATGATTCTGTGGCATACGAAACAAAATTAGGGAGAGAGGAGACTGAAGTATGGACAACACCCAGATGTTTCCTAGTCAAGTCCAGCACAAGATGATGAGGCTGTGAAGTAAGGTGGAGGTAGTAGAAAGGAAATGGGATGGGTGACAAGGTGTACTGAGAAGTGATAGTCATCAGGGTTTGATAATGGATTGTATAAGTGAGTCAACTTGACTGACATCAAAGTCTGCCTGGACTAGCCCCTGCTCCATTACTGATTATCTGTATGACTTTGGATAAGTCAGTTCTACTCCAAGAAAAGGTTTTATGAGGCATCAATAATCCTTGTGGATTCATGTATTCTCCTATCCCACATCTCTTGACCCACAACACCTTCATTCAGCTTATATATTTCCCTTTCATCAACATGAGGTTGATGGAGAATTTGTGAAATGTCACCTTGGTTGAAATGAGAAAATTAAAGTTATTGTTAATAACTATTTATTACCCCATATTTATGCACTCTGTGTTACATTTCATGATCTAATCAATTGCTGCCTCTCTCCCTAATCTATCAGTGCCTACGAGTCTCTCTTCCTCTCTCTCCAGTCTCAACTCCATGGCTGGTCACCTGAGCTCCTCTCCTCTTTCACTCAATTCTTTTTCGCCCAGTCTCTCTTGCCCACTTACCCACCAAGACCTCATCCTTGCATCGGTACTATGTTCTACCTTCTCTGCTCCAAACACAAAGCTAGGAATAATAAAAACTGGACAGTGTGTCTACCATGTCATGGTCTACACCTGAAAAATGTCCTTAGCTTGGTCAATCAGTCATTTACTTGTTGGCCCGCTTCATTTCCCCTTAGTAACAATTTCAGAGGATAGCCCTGTTCACTAATAAGCTTGACAATACCCACTCTCATCCTTACCCTCCTCCTGAACCTCTCTATTTTGACTTCTACTGTGCATCTTCTTTCTGGTTCTGTCCACTGGCTCTCTTTCTCTCATTCACAGGCTCCTCTGCTTGCACCATGGGAAAAGATGTTCGAAGACCCCCAGTGAATGCCTAAAACCACAGATAGTACCGAGTACCACTTTTTTTTTAAGATTTTTATTTATTTATTTGACAGAGAGAGATTACAAGTAGGCAGAGAGGCAGGCAGAGAGAGGAGGAAGAAGGCTCCCTGCCGAGCAGGGAGCCCGATGTGGGCCTCGATCCCAGGACCCTGAGATCGTGACCTGAGCCGAAGGCAGAGGCTTTAACCCACTGAGCCACCCAGGTGCCCCCGAGTACTACTTTTTACCTATACACACATACCTATGATAAAGTTTAACTTATAAATTAGGCACAGTATGAGATTAACAATAACTAACAATAAAATAGAACAATTGAACAATGTACTATTATAAAAGTTATGCAAATATAGTCTCTCTCTGATAATACCTTATTGTACTATACTCACTCTCCTACTTGCGATGATTGCAGATGAGAAAATGCCTATAAGATTAGATGAAGTGAGGAGAAAGACATAGGCATTGTGACATAGCATTAAGCTACTACTGACCTTTTGACATCAGAAGAAGGATCTGCTTCTGGAATGTGGTTGACTGCAGATAACTAAAACTGTGGACAGTAAAACCATAGAGAAGGAGAGATCACTGTAAAAAATCTAAATGGACTAATTACTAGTAAAGGGATTGAATCAGTGATCAAAAATCCCCAAGAAATAAAAGTCTAGGGCGCCTGGGTGGCTCAGTAGGTTAAAGCCTCTGCCTTCGGCTCAGGTCATGATCTCAGCATCCTGGGATTGGGACCCTGCATCGAGCTCCCTGCTCAGCAGGGAGCCTGCTTCCTCCTCTCTCTCTGCCTGCCTCTCAGCCTACTTGTGATCTCTCTCTCTCTGTCAAATAAATAAATAAAAAATCCTAAAAAAAAAAAAAAAAGTCTAGGACCAGATGGCTTCACTGGTGAATTCTACCAAACATTCAAGAAAGATTAAATACCTATTCTTCTCAAACCCTTCCAAAAAGAGAAGGAGAGAATGCTTCCAAACTCATTTTATAAGGATAGCATTACCCTGATACCAAAACCAGACATAGATATTACAGAAAAAGAAAATTACAGGACAATGTCCCTGATGAACATAGACAGATGCAAAAATCCTCAACAAAATATTAGCAAACTGAATTCAACAGTACTTTAAAAGGATCATACACCAGGATTAAGTGGGATTTATTCCTGGGACACAAGTGCAGTTAAATGTCCACAAATCAATCAACATGATAAACCACATTAATAAATGAAAAACAAAAATCATATGATTATCTCAAAGATGCAAAAAAAAAAAAAAAAGCATTCGCCAAAAAATCAACACCCATTTTTGATAAGAACGAGGTGGGTATAGCAGGAATGTACCTCAACATAATAAAGGCCACACAACAAATGCAGAGATAACATCATACTCAATGGTGAAAAGATAAAGCTTTTCTCTAAGATCAGATAAGAAAAGGAAGCCCAGTCTCTCCACTTTTTTCAACATAGTATTAGAAGTCCTGGCCACAGAAATTAAGCAAGAAATAAAAGGCATCCAAATTGTAAAGAAAGAAATAAAACTTTTCCTGATGCCTGGGTGGCTCAGTTGTTAAGCATCTGCTTTCGGGTCAGGTCATGATCCCAGGGTCCTGGGATGGAACCCAGCATCAGACTACTGCTGAGCAGGAAGCCTGCTTCTCCCTCTCCCACATCCCCTGCTTGTGTTCCCTCTCTCTCTGTCTCTTTCTCTTTCTGTCAAATAAATAAATAAACTCTTAAAAAAAATGAAATAAAACTTTTCACTATTTGCAGATGACATGATACTGTAAATAGAAAACCCTAAAGACTACACACACATACACACATACAAAACTGTTAGAATAAATGAATTCAGTAAAGTTTCAGACTATAAAATTAATATACATAAATCTGTTTCATTTCTATACACTAGTAATGAATTATCAGAAAGAGAAATCAAGAAAACATCTACAGTTGCTTCAAAAAGAATAAAATAGGAAGAAATTTAGCCAAGAAAGTGAAAAACCTGTACCCTGAAAATGATCAAGACACTGATGAAAGAAGTTGAAGACAACACAAATAAGTTGCAAGATATTCCATTCTCATGGATTTGGAGAATTAATATTGTTAAAATGTCGATATTACCCAAAGAAACTACAGAGTCAACCCAATTCCTATCAAAATGCCAATGCCATTTTTCTCAGAACTAAAACAAATAATTCCAACATTTTTATGGATCTGGAAGAGACCAAGTATACCAAAGCAATCCTGAGAAAGAACAAAGTTCAAGGTATGATGTTCCTGCATTTCAAACTACATTACAAAGCTATAGTAATCAAAATAGCATGGTATTAGCATAAAACAGACACAGAGATCAAAAGAACAGAAGAGAGAACCCAAAAATAAACCCATGCATATGTGGTCATTTAATTTATAACAAAGCAGCCAAAAATATACAATGGTGAAAAGACGATCTTCTTCAATGAATGGCATTGGGAAAACTGGACAGTCACATGCAAAAGAATGAAACTGGACCACTGTCTTATACCATATGCAAAAATTAACTCAAAATGGATAAAGACCTGAATAGGAGACCTGAAATCATAAAAATTCTAGAAAAAAATAGGTGGTAAGTTACGTGACATGAGTCTTAGCAATGTTTTTTTGCATCTGACTCCAAAGGCAAAGTCAACAAAAGCAAAAATAAACAATTGGGACTATACCAAATTAAAAAACTTCTGCACAGGGAAGGAAACCATTAACAAAATGAAAAGGCAACCTACTGAATAGAATACATTTGCAAATCATATATCAGATAAGGAGTTAACACAAAAAATATAGAGAGAATTAATACAACTCAGTAACAGAAAACAAATAGTCCAGGGGCGCCTGGGTGGCTCAGTGGGTTAAAGCCTCTGCCTTTGGCTCAGGTCATGATCTCAGGGTCCTGGGATTGAGCCCCACATCAGGCTCTCTGCTCAGCAGGGAGCCTGCTTCCCCCCTCTCTCTCTGCCTGCCTCTCTGCCTACTTGTGATCTCTCTCTCTCTCTGTCAAATAAATAAATAAAAATCTTAAAAAAAAAGAAAACAAATAGTCCAATTTAATAATGGGCAGAGGATCTAAACAGATATTTTTCCACAGAAGACAAACAGATGGCCAATGGGCACATGAAAAGATATTCAACATCACGGAGCATCAGGGAAATGCAAATCAAACGTACAATGAAATAATCACCTCACACCTGTCAGTATAACTATTATTAAAAAGAAACAAAATAGCAAGTATTAAAAGAATGTGGAGAAAAAAGAAACCTCAGTGTTGGTGGGAATGTAAATTGGGGCAACCATTATGGAAAACAGTATGGAGTTTCCTCAACAAATTAAAAACAGATATGATCCAGCAATTCCACTTCTGGGTATCTATCCAAAAAGAATGAAAGTGATAATTGAACAAGATATATGCACCCTATGTTCACTGCACATTACTGACAATTGCCAAGATATGGAAGCAACCTGTGTCCATCAACAGATGAACAGATAAAAAGATGTGATACACACACACACACACACGCACACACACACGCACACACACACGCACACAATGGAATACTATTCGGTCATAAAAAAGAATGATATCTTGCCATTTGTGACAAAATGAATGGACCTGGAGGGTATTATGCTAAGTGAAATAAGTCAGGCAGAAAGACAAATACCACATGTAATCTAAAAAATAAAACGAGCAAAATGAAACCAACCCAGATGTACAGAACACAGACTGATGGACCCCAGAAGGGAGGAAGATTGCAGGGGCTGGGGGGCAGGGTATGAAATGGGTGAAGAGGATCAAGAAGTACAAACTTCCAGGTATAAAATAAATAAGTCATGGGAATGTAATGTACAGAATAGGGAGAACAGTCAATAATACTGTATTGACTGTATGGTAACAGATGGTAACTAGACATTGACTTGATCATTTTGCAGCATATACAAAGATCAAATCACTGTGTTGTACACCTGAAACTAACATAACATTGTATGCCAGTTATACTTCAATAAAAAAGTAGGTATTTTGTCCCCAACTTGCTACTCCTGTCTTCAAATGATTTAATCTACCTACATTGTTTCAAATACTACATGGATGCTGCACTGGGTTGAATCATGTTCCCCAAGTGTCATGTCCCCCCCTCAACTTCAGAATGTGAGCTTATTTGGAAATAGCATCTTTGCAGAGGTAATTAGTTAAGATGAGATCATATGGAATTGGGGTGGGGAGGGACTTAAATCCTATATGGTGTCCTTATGAGAGAAGGATAAGAAGCACAGATATAGAGGAGAAGACCATGAGGGGGAGATTTGAAGGGATGAGTCTATAAGCTAAGAGACAACAAGTATTGTAGGCAAACACCAGAAGCTATCACAAAAGCATGGAACAAGTTCTCTCTAGAGTTTTCAATAGGGACTAATCCTGATGATACCTTGATTTTACGCTTTTAACCTCCAGAACCATGAGAGAATACATTTCAGTTGATTTAAGTCACCAAGGTTATGGCTGTTTGTTACAGCAGCTGTAAGAAACTAATATAGATGCTGGTAACTCACAAAGCTATATTACCACCTTAGCCTTCTCTCCAACTCATGTTTGTTTCCAACTCATGTTTGTTTTCACCTGGCTCCTGGTTGTCCTACATGTGGACACACCAAACAGAAATCAGGACTCTTCCCTTCAAAATGTGTTCTTCCTTGTATCCTTTATTCAATCGGTGCCACCACCATCCTTCCTGTCACCCAGGCTGGAGATACGGAAGGCAATTTTTGTATCTCCTTTTCCCTCACAGTATTTAATATCTAAATTCAGGTCTTCATCATCTTTTGACTGAGTTTCTACAAAATTGCGCTCCGCTTGTCTCCCCCCCCCAACTTTTGCCCCCTCCCTTCAATTTCTACATAGCCAAGAGTGTCCTCTACAAAACAAATCTGACTCTACATTGCTTATAATACTCAAGAACCCTCAAGAATTACCTACAGGATAAATGCCATGCTCTATACTTACCACAGCAAGGCTCTCCACAATCTGCCCTTACCTACTTTTGTGGACATAGCAAGTACTCCCTGTCACACTCTCTGTGCTATAAGAACCCTGTACTGGCCCCTGGCCCCTATATTTGTTGACTTGCCCCTGTGTTCATGCAATTGGTCCACCCTTCCACTCTTCCTACCTTCTCCTCCATGGCACCTTTTGTGCTCAACTTAACTCCTTCACTGAGATTTGACTTACTACCACTTTCCTCAGGACACTGAACAGACACACCACTCAACCCTTCTCTTTCCTATACCCCACCCCACTCCCTCTCTATACTTATTTAATACTTTGAAAACAGCTCAAGCTTTGGACTCATTATATTGTTTTATATATATATATATATATTTTTTTTTTTCATGTCTGTTCCTCTCCAGACTACTGGCTCCATAAGGAAAGAAACAGCATCCTTTTCATCTTTCTATCTCTGACATGTGGCACACAGTTGACCTGGGGACATAGTATGTCCTCAATTCACATTTATTGACTGAATAAATGAATGAATAAGGGCCCAACTTATTTACCAGTCACAATACATGTTTCATTTTGATCAGTAAAATGAAGTCTTTCCAGTTATATCATCTCTCTTTTTCTACCGTTTTCCACTCCTTTAGGTACCAGAGACTGTGGTGTGTTAATATAAAGTTCAGTCAAAATGAAGTCTATGGGTTTAATCCCTTTCAGTTTTGTTTCATTTCCAATACCTAGATATTACCCCAACCAGAGCCAGCTGAGGCAAGCTGAATGGTAGTTCCCCAAAAAGGATGTCCATGTTCTAAAATTACGAATGTAAATATGACCTTATTTGGAAAAAGGGGTTTTGCAGATATGATTAAGTTCAGCATCTCACAATAAAATCACAAATGAAGTAAGTCCTGGATTATCCAGGTAGGTCCTAAATCCAATGACAAATGTCTTTACAAGAGACACACAGAAGACAGTCACATGGAGAAGAGAAGGCCATGTGAAAACAGAGAGAGTTTGGAGTGATGTGGAAACAAACCAAGGAATTTTTGGAACTACCAGAAACTGGAAGAGGCAAGGAAGGATCCTCTTCTAGAGCCTTCAGAGGAAGCACAGTCCAGCTGACTCCATGACTTGTGGATATCTAGCCTCCAGAACTACTCGTGAATAAATGTATATTGCTTTAAACCACTAACTCTTCAGTAATTTCTTAGGGAAATCCTAGAAGACTAATGCACAGGCCATCTTAAATACTTCCAAAGGGAATACCTGAGGACCCATACTACAGTGTATACCTTTTGTGGCCCAACTGTTCCTACTCCCAGAAAACCAATTAAAGAAAATGTTGAGTCAACAATAAAAGTAAGTTATTTTTATTAGTATAAACTACTATATAACAAAACAGGATAGTTTGTAGTTATTGAGCTCTTATCAAGTACCAGTCACTGTTCTAAACATTTCACACCTAGAATTCACTTAGTCTTCTTGACAAACCTATGATGTAACTAGTGATATTCTCTCCATTATACAGACAAGCAAACTGAGCTCAGAATGGTTCACTCACTTGCCCAGGTTCTCATAGGAATGAGCAGCAGAGCACACTAGGCCACATCTTTGCATAAATCATAAAGATATGCAGAAGAGAGAACATTCTCTCTGAGTTGGAGGGCTTGGTTCTCATCTCAGATGTCCTTGGGCAGGTTTCCCAGCTTCTCTGAGTTGGACCAACGCTCTGGCCCATCTCCTTGATTCTGACATTCTGGGGTCTCCCAAATCTGTTCTAGTTCTGAAATGTTATGATTTGCAAACCAGGTTTTTCCTATTAACAGTGATTTGCTTTTACATTTGCACAATGCCCTCCTGCTAGAATCTGGACACCTGGTCTGCTTTGCTACTCAGGGAAAACAACCAGAAATGCAAAAGAATCAGTAATTCCCCAAGCCATACGGAGGGGAGGGGAGAAATGCACCTCATATTTTAAAATGTCCTTCTTCCACTGCAGCCAGGCCTCACTGACAAAGCAGGTCCTATGACTGCCAGGAAACCAAGCTGTCTCTCATTCTTATATTTAAATTTAATTTAACCGTAGCATTACCCTGCATGTCAACAGTTCAGGACAAATTGATGGATTCTAGTTTAACTATTTAGCTGTGCCAGTGGTAATATGTTCAATCATGCATTAAATTAAAAATGACACTTGGAAATATGTATATCCTGGACTTCAGTTCTGTGCACCAAATAGGAAAAGATTTAAAATGCCGCCTAGTAGAGGATTACCACTGAAGAAGCATGAATCTCATTACTAGAGGCTGCATGGAACACATTTGCAAAGCTCTGTTTTAAAGGCTCTCTGATGGTAGCAGCTTGGTTATCTGGCTGGCTAAACATGCCATTTCCTTCCCATAAGAGAAAACTCAGCTGCTGCCAAAGCAAAGATGTTGTCAATGCCCCCCACCTCCTCACACCCACCTTGATTCCTGGGCAGCCATCCATGGCTCATGTGTCACCTGTCCCAGCTATCCCCTCCTCCCAATACTGCAGTCCTACCCTTCACAGACATTAACAAAGTCACCCAGAGATATACACAACTAAAAGATAATAGCAGTTACCATTTATTAAGCATCTCCTATGTGCAAGTCAGTTTTCTAAGTACTTCTTATATGTCATTCAATAGCACAATGAAGTATTATCATCTTGTTTGGACATACATAAAAATTGATGCTCAGAAAAGGTAGGTACATTCTTCAAGGTCACACAGTGGTTAATGGCAACACCAGAATTCCAATTCTATCTATTCTAATTCCAATACCCAGACTCTTAACCATGGGCAGCACTTCTACTTAAACAATCACTCCTAAAAATGCCCAGTTAAACAAGCTTCTGTGTACCTTTTGTACCCATTCAGGAGCCCAGATGAGCCTAGGATACATTCTAGGTAAGAAACGCAGAACAAAAAGCATGAGCTTGGGATTCTCCCACTCCGTTTGCTGTGCCTTTATCCTCTGGGGACAGCAAGTCCTACACGCCTAGACTCTGGACTCTATACGGGCAAGAATTGGACTTCTTTATCTACTATACGCAATGTTCTGCCACATCCCCAGCAAAGAGCAGGTGCACATGGCCATTTCTTGAGCTATACTTAACTGGACACTGAGGAAAAAAAGGAAGAGAAGAAGTAGGGGCACCACCAAGGTAAAGAGGAGAAGGCAGGCAGGGGACCCTGCCTATGAGAGGACCACAGTCATCAGAAATGTAATGGTGGGAGAGATAAAGCACATCATTTTCCCTTTCCAGTAACAGAAAAACAATTTCCCTAAGAGGTAAAGTAACTGTTACCAGAAAGATGGCAGTCTTCAAATTATCTCATTTTCCCAAAGTTCATTTTTTTTACTCTAAATCACACACACACACACACACACCCAAGCCTAACAGCAACTTTTCTCAATGTTAAGTACAAACTTGAGTCAACAAGTAGGCAAAATAGAGTACAGAGAACAAAGGGAAGGACAAATGATCTAAAATCCAACTTTAGTGGTTGCAGCGTCATGGAATTACTCAATTCTGTCTTCTTGTTTCTCCACATGGACACACTACTGTCACAATGGCAAAATACAAATAAACCTTATTGCTCCATCAAAAGTTCAATCACATAACCCAATTAAGTCCACTGTTCCTGAAACAATCTTATCTTCTAGGAAATGAACACAGACTAAGTCAAAAACTTTTCCTATCACCTGATTCCACTTTTGTGCATTTGTCTCCTATTATCTATGCTCTACCCTACTTTCATCTCCTAATGGTAGACTGGCAATTTCTATTCCAAACAGAAGTCATGCAGCCACCCAGTTTTGCATTTATTTAGCATACACCCTACTGAGAAATGCCCATTAGCAGGAGCTTTACCATGACCTAACCTTGCACAATTCTGGGTTGAGCTGGCATTGGCTGTGAGGGGACAGCCGCAGGACGAGGCTGAAATTAACCTAATTGCTGCAGTTGGCTTCTGAGTGTGTTTGCATCTGCTGTCTTAATGGACTGTGAGGGCTGCCAGGTTGTCTTCCAGAACCTGCTGTCAATGTCAAAGGACACAGGCAGGAAGTCCAATGGGAGCCTGGATGCTCAGCAGCCATCTCTGGTTGGTTATTCCATTCTGTCAGGCTTGTCTATCTGGAAGATTTTGACTTCTTTTTATTTTAAAAATAAAGGAACCATTAAACATGAGCTGAGTTTGTTCAGTTAGAACAAAACTAAACATTTTCATTAGATTTGTTTCCTGGGAATCATTTTAGTGTCTTATCCTTTGTGTCTTATCCCTCCACAGAAGGAATTCCCCATTACAGAGCTCAGGCAAAGCATACTCATGAGAGCACTTGACCACAAACAGGGCTTCTGACCAAATTGAAACTGTACAGTTTTGGCCTCTTAAAGGTGCGCTGTTATTTTTTTTTAATAGCTACTGTTTATTGAATAGTAACTACATTCTAAGTTTTATGATAAATACTTCAAGTAGCCCAAGTATTGTCCCCATATTACATATGAGAAAATTGAGGCAAGCAGAGGCCACAGAACTTTGCCAGAGTCACATAGCTAGGAATGGAGGAGCAGAGCTGGAATTCAAACACATGTCATTTGATTCCATTCATGGTCTGTCCTGGCTGGCTCCTGGAAGGGAAACAGGTTCTACTCTCAGGAACCAAATGAAGTGGTGGAAGGTCTGGAGAACTAGGTGCTATTCTGAATCTCATTCTGCTGTTCCACTAACTTCCATACTTTTCAACATTAAAATCCCTTTGTACTTTTCCAAAAAATACATAATCATCACTATATTCTCAGTACATGCTAAATAAGGCAAAAAGCTACTATAAATTCAATAATGTTTATAAACAAAACTTGTATCTTATTTCTTACAAAAAATCCATGAATCTCACATATGTACATAAGTCATTATTACCCAGGCAACACACAATGTTTAGGACACATAAGGATTCTTGGATCCCTTAAACTAATTTAGAAAGCCACAGCCAGCATTGATTTCTAACACTGCTCCTTGTCTCATGGGTGCCCAAAATAGATAGTGTAAGGATGGAGATGCATTCTGGCTTAAAAATAACTACTCACGGGCGCCTGGGTGGTTCAATTGTTAAGCATCTGCCTTCAGCTCAGGTCATGATCCCAGGGTCTGGGATCGAGCCCCGCATCAGGCTCCCTGCTCTGCGGGAAGCCTGCTTCTCCCTCTCCCACTCCCCCTGCTTGTATTCCCTCTCTCTCTCTGTCAAATAAAAAAAATCTTAAAAAAAAAAAACTACTCAACAACAATAACAAATGAAACACACTTAAATGTTTAAATAAAGAGGTAATTGGGCACCTGGGTGGCTCAGTCGTTTAAGCGACTGCCTTCAGCCCAGGTCATGATCCTGGAGTCCCAGGATCAAGTCCCACACCGGGCTCCCTGCTCCGCAGGGAGTCTGCTTCTCCCTCTGACCCTCCCCTCTCTCATCCTCTCTCTCTCAAGTAAATAAATAAAATCTTTTTTTTTTTTTAAGAGGTAATTTAAGGAGACACTGAATTTACCATCAATGTTCTCTTCTTAGGGTCTAGCACAAAGTCAGCCTGCAGGACCATTAGAGGGTTCTGGGCTAGGAGAGGAAGTATCCCTTTAGAGAGAGTTTCTAGAGCCTTGAAGAAAGGATGCTATGTCTGAAATGAACTGCTTCCCTCACCAGGACAAAATGCCCAAGACTGCCCACTGACTGCCTGGATTCAATGTGGATGTTGTTCTATTGCTTTGCTTTGTTGTTTTTTGCTGGAATATCAGGATCTGGTCTAGCACACTTAGTAGGTCACCCTCATTATGTCACCACACTAAGAAAGAAGATACGATACCAAATCAATACATCCCTTCTTTTGGAACCAATCTGCCATGGATCAGATCTAACGAAAAGCAAAGACGCTTTCAAATTGTTATTATTCTCTTGATGGAATGGCTTTATTGTCTGTTTCTCGGTCTCAGCGGGCTGTAGAGAAGTTCAGCAATCTACCACCACAGGGCTCTCTGACCACAAAGACACAGATCTGGTGGCCTTCCCTCTGCCAAATATTTTGAGTTCCTTTATTTTAAGATGAGTTTTAAGTACCTTCTGGCATCAAAAGAATCACTACCTTCCAAGCAGTCCCTGAATCATCGTGAGGCTCACAAAGAAAGAATGCCCCTTTGTTGGATGCGTGTTTATTCTGAAATCAATATGGGCAAGAGTGTTCATTCTCAATGTTTTTGGTTAAGGGTCTAGAATTTAATTCTATATTACTGCCAGTGCCATTTATCCCAGGGAGAAAAAGCTAACAAAGGATTACTTATGTGTGTAATATGACAGGTGTCCTTGTGCAGGCTCCATCCAGTCATGCATCTGTGTTCAGACAGGATTCATTCTATGGGGTCTGAAACTCCAATCTACAAATCATGGTGCTAACTCAAAGAACCTTACCTACTAAATAGACATCTATGAAAGCATTTTGGGCCCTTCTCACCTCTAATTCTAACACAGCAGAAATGCAATTCAGATTCTGAATTTTGCCTCAGCAATGTAACCTAAGTCCCAATCAACTGTAGACTTGCCATGGCACTCATTTCCTGAGCAAGACCTCAGGATGATCATGAGAAGGATCCTGATTCTGGCTGACTCTAGCAAGTGCTTTTCTTCCTGAGGGGTTTTATAGCAGGCCTTGACTACTACTACTTCTTCTTCTTTCTTCTTCTTCTTCTTTCCTTTTAAATTTAAATTCAATTAGCCAAGGGCACATGATGTGATGAGCACTGGGTGTTATACTGAACTAAAGCATCATTGAACATAATATCAAAAAACAATGATCTACTACACCTAGGCCTTGACTTCCTAATCTTCACAAACTCTCTGTGGGACTGAGAATAACAACATTCTTATGCCTGTTTTTTCCCTTGGAGGATCTGAAAGTTTTTAAGCCCCCTGAGTTCAAAGCAAAGCCACACCTAAGTTTGGCATTTTGTCACTCACCTTTTCTGATGAACGTCTCATGGGGCAGAAGGGAGAGACTTGTGACTGGGCTCCAGAACGAAAGAACTGAGAAGTGATCCTGAACTGAAAGGCTGCTTAGGACAGGAGGAAAGGGGTCAGAGTGCGGGATTAGCCCACTGGACACTGGGTGTGGGATATGAGCTGTCACCACTTGGATAACTTAAGCAGCCTCCTAAGTTTTGATTACCTTGCCTATAAATGAGATTAAGTAGCATCAGCACTAGACAGATGTTATGAGGATTATATACATTAAATACATGAAACCTTAAACCAATGGACTTTTGTCCTCCAACACGGATCTAGCTTAGGGTAGAGCTAGTCTCGGGTCACTTTGCCTTAACAATCCTTACGTAGCCCTGTCCCTCAGTGTGGATTAGGGTCACAATGAAAGAAGAATAACTAGAAGGGAACTGCAATCCTCACTCTTTTCTTAAATGTTTAAGGCAGGTCAAAAAATTTGTCCATGCAACTCTTAAAACAGCTACCAAATCTCCCAGGATCCACCCCTCTATTACCTTAACCAAATTCACCCATCCTGGCCCAATCTCTGCTCTCAGTTCCCTCGTTTCTCCATGCAAATTGCCTCTATTCCCACCACCTCTAAGAAATATTTTTTTAATATAAAAACCTCTGCATATAGCTTTTGTCCTTTTCTTCCTCAGGAAAAGCAGGGTTGGAGAGGGTCAGGGAGCTATGAACTCTCACAGATTAATAACATTTAAACCACCTTATAGAATTAAAACAAAATTCTTTATTTGCTTAAGTATCATCTTGATATATATAGTTTTTAAATTTCCCAGGAGTTTAAATAAAGCGCATTATATGGCCCATAAATTGTGATATTAGCCCTTGGATGGCATGAGAAACACTGTAATTTTTTCCTGGCCTTCAAAATCATAACTAGCATCATTGCCAACACAGTACATTTTACAGCCCTTTCTGGATTTTTTTTTTCATTCCAATTCTTATTTATATTTTAACAGTTATTTGACCAAGGACTCTTTTTCCTTCTTACCTGAAAACATATTTTCCACTCCTCATACAGCCACAGTGAACATTATAAAACAAAAATATTTGTTATTAAACACACTTATACCACAGGGAACAAGATTGAAGACTAAAAGTATCACAGAAAGTTTAGATTTGTTCATTATGTTAACTGACAAGGGAGATGATGACAACAGTCAGTCCTAGGTGTGTGTAAACAGACTCCCCAAATTTTTTTCAATAAAAAATAACCTACTGCTATTTTTAAATTATGAAATTAGATGAAAGAAAAGTCTTGACCTGAATTCTCTTGAGCCCAGACCCTCTTCTTGTCTTTTTTTTTTTTTTTTTGGCTTCTTGCTACCTTTTGTTTCCATATTGTGGTTATTTCCTCTATTTCTACCCTCACATCACTTCTATGAATGCTTCTCACCTCCCAGCCCTTCACCCCATCCAAAGTCTTCAACCCATCTGACCTGCTGTGGGTGACCATCTTTTTTTGTCTACCCCTTTGGTCTCATACATCCTTGAAGCCACCACCACAGTGAAAATAATGGACATACTCATCATCCCCCCAAGTTTCCTCGTGCCCATGTAATCTCTTTCTCCTGCCTCTTTGACTCAGTTTAATGATTTTGAGGTTCATCCATGCTGTTGCCTGTGTCATTAGTTAATTCCTTCTCTTTAAAAACACACCAGCCCCCTCACTCATTCTTATGAGAATTAAGGTAAAATGGGCAGTAAAAACAAAAATATAAGCACTAGCTACATTTCGCCTAAAATTTTTGGCTTAAAACACCAAAGATTTAAGTGGAGATGCTCCTAAGCAGAAAACCCACTCCTCTCATGACCTGCGATATGAAGCAAGAAAGTTACTGCTTTGAGTTGAGATGAAGACAAAAAGATAAGCCATGCTGAAGAATTTGTCACTGCCAGAATTCCTAGTGTCAGTCAGGAGGGAGGAGAACAAGGAATAAAGGATGTAGAGTCTTCGGCTCTGGTTTGCCCTAGCTTTGTCCTTGACGTGTTGTGTCACTTTACAGGCAGCAGTTTATCTCACTGAATTAGACCATAAGCATAAGTACCAATGCATTTGTTATTCTCATTTTGTTTCTCTCCTTCCATTTGGCAAAAATGGTACAACCATCCCACCTTCTGCTGAGCCACCTTCAGCAGGGAAATCATTGAGAGGGAGTAGCAATCAGGACAGCTCCTTACCAGCAATAGTAATTAGCCACAGAATCGCATGGTTGCTAGCCTGTGTCAGAAAAACACAGATGTCCTTGGAAATAAAACCATGAAACACAATAACCAAAGATTTTTTTCTGAGTCAGGGGGAATTATGGACAAATAAAAAAAAATTCTTCTTATTTATTTGAATTTTCTAATTCAAAATAAATTATTTTAAAAATTGACAGTTTTTATATCTAAAATTTTTGGGTAACAGACGTCTGTGGGGTTTTTTCATCACTGTCCTAAACTATATGCTATTTTAAGTAAATTAATAATTTGATCATTATACCTATTGACAGGTGAACTGCTACTGGTTTCTGAATCTCCCTCAGACATCTAGTGGGTGTGTTCTGATTACTGCAGAACTCAGAATAGCAGTTTTTAATCAAGAGCATTCAGAGTGCCTGTTTGTTCCTTTTGCTACAACTAAAGGCCTATGAAAAATCCCCACTGACAGCAATGATTCCCTCTGTTTGGGTAATTTCAGTGTTGAGCAGACATTTGAGATGCAAAGGCTTCCTTCAGATTTCTCCTAAATGACCTGACTTACTCAAAGAGCAAGGATTTTCTAAGATTCTGTGTCCTCCCACTGAAAAGCTTCTGGTTAGAAATTTTTTTTAATTACTTTATTTTTAAAAAAAATCATGCTTGCAGGGGTACCTGAATATCTCAGTTGGTTGAGCCTCTAACTCTTGGTTTTGGCTCAGGTCATGATCTCATGGGTTGTAGGATCTCAAGAATAGGGCTCTGAAGCGGGGAGTCTGCTTAGAGACTCTTTCCCTCTGCCCTTAACCTCACACATGTGCATGTGCTTTCTCGTGCACACTCTCTCTCTAAAATAAATAAATAGATCTTTAAAAAAATTTTTTTAATCATGCTTGCAATCAAAACACAAATGTTAAATTCAAAATGCATATAACGGACAGTCGTCTTACATTTTATAACAATGCACACATTGATCCAAAAATGTTACAACAAATGGAATTTATAAGGACAGTTAGCAGAAAAAGCTGTTGTTTTTATTCCTGTCAGATTTCAGTGTGTTTCTACTGCCACATCAATATTCGGAGCACTAAGGAGAGTGCTGGTTACCTACCCAGGTGTATGAGGGATCATAACAGTACCTATGTCATAAGATCATGGTGAGGATTCATTGTAATGATATACATATAAGGCTCAGAATAATGATCAGCACCTACTAAGCACTGCTTGAGTAGTGGTTACTGTTTTGTTGGAACCATAAAGCTCTGTGAAACTCATGTCTCTATAGCTCACCATCCCCTACCCACACTTCTAGCTCAGGCATAAGCCCTAGAAATGTGTGTTACAGAGCAGTTGGTTTACTCCACCTCCAGAGTCACTGGCCTTGGCTTATTCTTCCAACTAAATATTTATCAAGGCAGTCTGATCCAGGTTTAAATCCCAGTCTTACCGCTTTGTGTTCAGAGCCCAATTCCTCTGTTATAGGAGGACACTAAATGCCCTATAAAGCTGTTTTAAGCATCTGAGTCAGTGAGTGCAGATTATAGTGCAATGCTTGGTACATCACAGACATTTCATAAATGGCAAATACAGCATTATTATTATGATGATTTTTAAAGCTAAAGATGCCACCATTTAATGGTAGTTCTTTTTTTTCCCCCCGATTTCCTGTCTTTGATCTTGCCATGGAGAGACAATGAGAGAAGGCTCTGAGAACATTTTTTTTTTTGAAGATTTTATTTATTTATTTGACAGAGAGAGAGAGTGCAAGCGGGGGGGGGGNTCCCCACTGAGCGGGGAGCCCGATATGGGGCTTGATCCCAGGACCCTGGGATCATGACCTGAGCCGAAGGCAGGCACTTAACGACTGAGCCACCCAGGCACCCCTCTGAGAACATTTCTATTCTTCCCTAGAAGAAACAGCCGGTTAGAACTCCTCTTTGGCGCCTGGGTGGCTCAGTGGGTTAAAGCCTCTGCTTTCGGCTCAGGTCATGATCTCGGGGTCCTGGGATCGAGGCCCGCATCAGGCTCCCTGCTCAG
>LNAC01000317.1:1001845-1029110 GCA_002007465.1 Ailurus styani | reverse complement strand
CCCTCTGTGAAATAAATAAATAAAATCTTTAAAAAAAAAAAAAAAAGAGAACTCCTCTTTGAAACAGGTAAAGCTCTGTAGTAATGTGAAGTATGTGTGATGACTTTAGTTTTCCTGTCTGAATCCTGGCATATTCAGAAGAACCTTGAGGAGTGCCCTTGGGGAATGAACAGCTCGCTAACTATGACAGCACCATTTCACTGCAGTGGGGGAATCAAAACAAATACCCAGGTACAGGCTGTACTGTGTGTATTACTACACATGCCCCAAACCAAAACTACCACTCCATGCTAAACCCAGAATAACCTGAAATCTAGCAGAATAAATTTGTACTAGTTGAAGTGCCCTTGGGAAGTTACTTTCTGTGTAATTGTCAGCTTACCTTGTATGGGCTTCATTTGACTTAATTATTTGATTTATGAATGGTCAATGTTATTGACCGTCTGACTACCCATAAACCCTTCCACTTAATAAAACAGTGGCCTATTAGCCCACTAATTCAATAAACAAGTACTGAAGGGGAGCAATATCTGTGGGTACAACTAACACGAGGCAGCCAGACTCCCCTGGCCCCATGAGCAATCCCCCAAAAAGGATAAAGATTTCATTTTTGATCTATAGATGCTTCATTTGACTTTGCATAAAGACATGACTATGTTATTGAATTCTTAGTTCCTCTAAATAGCAGTGAACATTTCAAACCTTCAAGAACACTGCTAAAAATGTTACCAAGAATAAATACCCATATGTCAAGAGAGCATATTCATCTTATGGGCTACTCAACGTCCCAGCAGCATGTCAAATATTACAATAGAAGTAGTTCGCTCATGTGGTGCTAGATTTGCTGCTCCTGTAAATAAAGCATGGGAAGTACAGAACACATTGGAAAGGCCTTTTGCGATGCAATAATATTCAGTCCACACCAAGGAGATTAGGGGTTACTTAAGTGGTAATCTCAGCATGAGGTCAAGGTCTGTGTGTGTTTACGCCCTCTAAAAATTTCCTGGGATTTCACATGGCACAAAAAGATGTAATTCTGGACCATCACCATAATGAAAGTCTCCCCTGCTCTGGTAGGTTTCAAAACTCCCATCCCTTCCACTATAATCAAACCAAGGAGTTCTCATTTTAAGCACACACAACAAAGATCAGAGTTTAATAACTTGTCTCTTCATGTCTCTGAACAGATTGTGAGTTCAGCTTGCAATATAAGAGCACATTAGAAATTCTAAAACTGACATTCCTCACTGAAAGTGATGCCTGAGACTTGTTTCTAAAACTCACAACAGCATGCAAATGGAAACTTGGTTCTGCTTTCTCAGCATGGGGTCCTGCAGAAAGCCATTAGCAAATGGCACGGTGAGAGCAGCCAGTCACACTGCACTTACTACCCATGGTGGCAAATCCTTTTTCTGTTCTTTCTTTTATTCAGATGCTTCCCACAAGTGCCTGAGTCTGTATGGGTATCTAGGATGGCTGGAAAGAGGCTGGGAAGGGGCCAGATCTTGGTGAACATATCCTGGAGTGGGCTGGGCTAGGACCCCTCCAGTTAGCTGGGTTTCATGTTGTGGAGACTCAGAACCTCTAAGTATTTTGTTCATTTTGCTGAATATTTACAAATTTTATTATCTATGACATTGTTTATGAATTGATCCAACATTCTTGGAGCAATGATATTCACTGTTTTGTATGAATTACCATTTAAACAAATAATTTGTACCCTTAACTTGGTTTTTGAGGTGTTTTTTAAAGATTTTATTTATTAATTTTTGCAAGAGAGAGCACAAGCAGGGGTGAGGGGCAGAGGGAGAAGCAGACTCTCAGCTGACCAGAGAGCCCAATTCAGAACTCGATCGCAAGACCATGGGGTCCTGACCTGAACCAGAGACAGATGCCTAATGACTAAGTCACCCAGGTGCCTGGTTTTTGAGGTATTTCATGTTTGTTATCCATGAGAAAACTGAGAAGAAAATTATAATCCATGTGCCCTATAGTATAAAACTTACGTAACAGGAAGAGGAGAAGGAAGGTGTCTCATTTATGTGGGTGACAACATCTATAAACTTCCATGTTGTCATAAGAAATAAAGGTTCCTAAAACTGTTTGGAAAGTGGTCTTTTTACATTTAGCTACATAATAGTTTAACTTACCAAAACATAAATGAAATCTTCAAGTAACTGGAATGTTGTTCATTCCACTTTTGAATGGAAAGGTAAATGAAAATAAGGCTCGTATCAGGGATTTATTTTATAGCACTTACTCTATACTATCCAGAAATACATGTAGATCATACGCATTCTACATATACAGAACTGTCAATTCTATGAGATGATCTTTGAATATTAAATAAGTGGAACAAACCCCTCTGATTTCCCAGGATGTCCAGTAATTTTATGACACCTTGCTAGAGTATTTTAATCAATCATGACCTTCATGACCAAAGAAGGCCATGAGTACTTGTGTGGCTCAGTTATGATCCACTGAACTCCACAGGCATATCTAGAAAGGAATAATCTTATAAATGTCTAGTTCAATAGATGTCCTACAGCTTAATCAACCTAGAGACATAAACTCATCAATGGATAACTAATAGAAGTCAGTCAACCTGGAGACAGAAACTCATCATCAAATATTAAAACTAGTAGGCAAAAGCTTGATGAGAAACAGGACATTTATAGAAATCTAAAGATATCTCCCAGACATTATTCACTACAAAGGGAGCAAAAGTAACATTATAAGGGAGAGATCTCACTTTAAAAAGTGAGCAAATTGACCATCACCAACATTGGGACAAATAGACAAGAGTCTCCTGATACAGAGCACCGAGAGAGATACAACAACACTTCTGTGCTATTCCTGCCAAAATGCAGAACCTGAATCTAGTCATCAAGAGATAGAAACAAGCCAAACTTTACTTTCTATAAAATAAATGACCTCTACTCTTCAAAATTGTCATGATCAAGAAGACAAAGACAGGCTGAGAAATTAAGACAAAGAAGCTATGACAAAGGCTATCTGTTCTTGGATCACCAGATCCTAGGCTAGAGGAAAAAATGGTATAAAGAACATTATTGTCACCAATGAAAAACTTAAGTATGTTTGGACCATGGATATATAACAGCATTATAAAAATGGTAAATTTCCTGATTTTGATAATATATGATTACATTACAGAAATTCGTGTTTTAAGGAAACACATACTGAAGAATTTAGGGATAAAAGAGGATGGTGTTGCCAACCTTCTCTCATGTAATTTTTAAAACTGTGCATGTGTGTGCATGGAAAGAGAGCAAGGCAAAGAAGGAATAGGAAATTGGAAACAATTGGTGATTCTGGCAAAGGGTATTCAGAAATTTCTTGTACTGTTCTTGAAACTTTTCTCTAAGTTTGAAATGTTATCACACTAGTATCAAGGAAGAAGTCACAGCTAGAAAAACTTTAATCCACAAATATTTATTTGTATTGCAGAGTGTCCACTGGGTAGAATTTTGAAATTTCTCTAACCTGCTCTATCTCCTTTAGAGGACACTACACATCATCTTGGAGATGTGCAGAATCACTGAATGGCCACTCTTAGCCATGTCAGTGTGGGGTAACACTTCTCCAGGATTCTCCTGGAGGCCGGGATGTAGACAGACTTGAGGGGACAGGATGGACTAAACACTTACTGGAGGAAAGGTCCAAGAACTGTCCCACTCGCTTATCCAATGAGCATTGTATAATCCCATCTCCTGAGTGGTCAGTAGACAGAGGCTCTTAAAATTCTCTTTCCTATTACCTGGCACTGGAGATGCATCTACTGGCTCTCTAATAGACATGTCAGATGCACACAGACCAATCATACTCCCTGATTTCCACACCACCCTCCCAACCTTGAAGACAGCCTTGACTCCTCTCTTTTTCTCACACCCAATACTTCAGCCAAGAACAAATTCCCTCTGTTCTACCTTGAAGATATATCCCAAAATCTGAGCATTTCACACCTCCTCCACTTACAGCTCACAGAACTGAACACCAGCAAATCTCATCTGGATTATTAATATAGCATCTACTTGTTCTTCCAGCTTTTGCTCTTGCCCCCACATTCTGTACTCACATAGAGGAGAGAGTGATCTATTTTAAAAAGGTCAGTGCTTAAGTCTTCTAGGGCTGCCATGACAAAGTACCACCACCTACATGGCTTAAACAACAGGAATTTAGTCCTTACAGTTCTGGAGGCCGGAAGTCCAAGCTCAAGGTGTGGGCAGGATTGGTTTCCCCTGAGGCCTTTCTCCTTGGCTTACAGATGGCTACCTTCTCCCTGTCTTCGTATCATCTTCCCTCTGTGTGTACCTGTCTCCTAATCTCTTCTTCTTGTAAGGATACCAGTTACACTGAACTAGGTGTGACTAGTTCACAAAAAGTTATTTTACCTACATTAACTCTTTAAAGGCCCTAGCTCCAAAAACAGCCACATTCTGAGGTATTGGAGGGCTAGGACTGCAACAAATGAATCTCAGGAGGACAAATTCAGCCCATAAGAGCCAGACTACACACTCCTCTTGAAGTCTTCAGTGGCTTTCCTTACTACTCAGCACAAAAGTCAAAGTTCCTAGCAGGACCTAAAGTCCTATAGAATCTGATCCCAAGACCACTCTGAATTTATATCCCATTAATCTCATCCTTGCTCAGTCCACTCTTGCCACACTGGCCTTCTTGCTGTTCCTACGATGTGTTAAGCATACCCCACCCCAAGGTCTTCACGTGGCTGCTCCTCCTGCCTGGATTCTTCTTTCCCCAGATAGCCACATGGTCTTTTCCTCGTTTACTCCAGGTCTCCACACAAATGTCATTTTACCAAGGTGAAGCTGTCTCTGACCACTCTATATATAATAGCAAACAACTCCCAATATGCCCTACCCCTTCCCTGATTTATTTTTCCCATAGCCCTTATCACCATTGACATTATTTACATTTATTCATTTATTTGCTTATAATCTCTTCCTCCATTCAAATCCAAGTTTCTTTGGGAGAAATTAGTCCAGCCTGTTGACTACTATAACCCTAGAACTTAAAACACTGCCTGACTCAGAGTAGGCACTTGGTAAATATTTGTTGTGAAACTGCATAAATTAACTTATTTTATTGTCTTGCACCAGGCTTCGGGAGAAATATAAAAATAACTAGCACACTTCTACCTTCAAGTAGAAGGGTTTATAGTCTTGAGTGTTAAGAAATCACTTATTAGTTACTGGGTTTGGTTTTTTTTTTTAATGTCAAGAAATAAAGAGGGAAAAACTAAATTCTCTTTAGTTTTATGACGTGACTGAGGAGCACTTTCTAGCCTATGCATTTCTTGAAACATCTAACAAGTTCTATGACAGCATATACTTCTGTATTATACAGTTTGTGAGCCACAGAGAAGACGTTTTAAAAATAACTATGCCTGGTGAATGTTGTAATTGTCCCTCTCTATAGAGCTAAATCTGCCACAAAACATGTCACTGCTCTAAGGGTATTTTTAGGTTTCCTTTTTTTATACCATAAACATATACAACTCAAATGGCATCCGCCCACTCTTGTTAATTCTGCCTGGATAATTCCTATTTACACCATTGGTTCCAAAGTTTAATCTCTCTAAAGAGATCTCCATGGGCCCAATGGGAATTGTCTGAAAGACCCTACTAAGTTATATCACTTCATTTAATGGTACTTAGTGACAGCAAAGGCTGAAAGTCTTAAGTGGAAAGGGAACCTGTAATTCTACTCCTAATTATCATGATTAGGTAAAAGCTCTGACATTTGATTTGCTGCTTGTTCTTGGGACTCTTGGTGTCTTCCACCATTCACAACTGTAGTGCTAGGAAGGCATTCTCGAAGTAATGAGCTAAACTCCTGGCCTGACAAAAGTCATTCTCTTGGCCACATACTCTACATGCAGCCAAAGTAATCTCCTGATTTGTCAGGCCATTTCCACCCCCAAGGCATGCCCAGGATGATTCCCCTACTTTGAAGCCTCTTGCTTGCCTATCTGCTCTGCTAACTCTGATCATTTTCTCCTTTCCCTGGGCTTCAGTAGCACTTAGCTCAGAACTGAACACAGCATTAATCATTATATCAGTTGGGTTAAGGTGGGTTATACTACAGTAACAATCAACTCTGAAAATCTTAGTTATTGTATAAGCAGAGGCTTATTTACCTCTCAAGCAAGGCCTACTCAGGTAATAGTAAGCAGGATACAGGTCATCCATGCAAACTCAATGATCCTGGCTAAGAAATGATTAGTCACTTTCATCCTGCCTAACTGCAAGAGTGTGTGTGCATCCGGGAGAAGAGCTTAAGATATGGATAAGTATTACAAGTCTGACTGCAGTTAATTTTTATGTACTCAATCAAGGTAAATGTCCCCAACAATAGAGTGTGAGCATCTTGATTGGAGGAATCATAATCATTCATCTCACTGCTATATCCCCAATTCTGAAAACAGTACCTGTACCTAGAAGGTTCTCAGTAAATATTGAACAAATTAATGAATATTTTATACTAATTGATATCAACTGCCTGGGACTGAGGAAGAGCCCAGCCCCTCCAAATGCACATGGCCACTCAGTAACAGAAAGAAATCAACGTTTATTAGGAAAATGAAGGAGACAGAGTGGCTGTTAAGGAAGCACAGGTATTGGCTACAGCACTTCATAATTAATGACTAAGTAAAGGAATGGATGGATGGGTGGGTGGATATGTGGAGGAGTGTTAGGCAGACCCATCTCCAGTGCCACTGATGCTATCTTGCTCAGATCACTATCTCTATCATCAAATTACAATGCCATTGGAATGAACATCACTGTCTCCAATCTTTTTTTCCCCTCTCAATATATTCTCTATACCGATGTCAGAGTCATCCTTCTAAAATTCAGCTTGAATCATGACATTATCCTATTTTTTTTAAAAGAGTCAACTATTCCATCATTTTTAAAAAAGAAAAGAAAAATAACCAAAGTCCTCCCTATAATATTCAAGATTCTTTACTATTATAGCCCTACCATCCTTTACCAACCTCTACCTCAGACCAAGTTAGCTTTGTCCACACTAGATTATTTGTTATTCCCTGGAAAGGATATGCATCTTCGGGTGCCTGGGTGGCTCAGTGGGTTAAAGCTTCTGCCTTAGGCTCAGGTCATGATCTCAGGGTCCTGGGATCGTGCCCCACATAGGGCTCCCCGCTCAGTGGGGAGCCTGCTTCCTCCTCTCTCTCTGCCTGACTCTCTGCCTCCTTGTAATCTCTCTCTGTGTCAAATAAATAAATAAAATATTAAAAAAAAATAGGATATGCATCTTCACATCTCTGATCCTCTGCTGCTCATCCCTCTTTCTCCCTATCACAGGATGCCTAGGACAACTAGTATTTCCTTTGTGAAACCTTCCCAGATCCCTTCAGACAAAATTCAACATTCCCTTCTGTGCTCTCCCATTATACCTGGATTGTACTTTTTTAAAAAAATACAGCACTTAGGATAACAAGATTTGTATTTGGATTTAGACATTAGAGTTCAAAAAGTACACTCTAGTTGCACATGTGTATCTATTAGGCTGTGGTTTCTTGATAAGGACCTTATTTGAGTCTCCTGATTAAGATAGTGCATTATAAACACTCCATCACTCATTCTTTATTCAACAAATACTACTGGGTGCCAAATATGTTCCAGGCAGTGAAGAAGACAATTAACATTTCTAGAATGAATTAAATCCTAAGTAGAGTTCCGTTCACCCGGAGCCCTTTTGTCATTTTCACATAGTACACAATGCCACATGATGGTTATATCATTGATATAATGGTGTCATAATTATTAATTCAGTATCTTGTCCAGATTCCTACTGTACTCTTATTCTTAAAAGAATGAAACAGACACCCTCACTATGAAATACTTCCCTGATAATATCTCATATTCATTTCTCAGGGGATAGGTTGCCAATGTCTGAATTTTATGGAAGTTTTTATTGGCCAGCCTGACCTTTTGGATATGGACTTGCCTTGGTTACAAGATGCAGAAATTGGACTCCCTGTTGTTGTGCATTTATTTGCTGCACATATCCCCATTACTCAAGATGAAATGTTTGCTGTGTTTTTAAGATGATCCTTAATCTTTTCAATGGTCACATAAAATTGTTCTTGTGCACATTGGGCTTTCATTTTATTTCTTTTTAAGGCATTGATAGAGAAAAATGTGAATGCTTTCGAACAGTTTCTATTTTTTTTTCCATGATGTAGAAGTTGGGTGTTGAAATATACACTGAATTTCTTCCCTACGGATTTAATAGCACAGAGCCAGCACTCTACCATAAACCATCTATTCTCCCTTCAGACTAGGCCCTGAAACTCCCATTAAAGTTAATAGAGACAATTATGCCCACAAACCAAAGGGAAAATAAACCCCTTCATTTGTAAATTAGCCTGATTCCAGTAGATTTTCTGTGTCAAACCAAGAAAGAGTAACATGAAAACATGTCAATCATGACCCTCTATTTAATTGTCTGAATTAAACGTTCATCTGGGAAGTCTCCCATTCCCTCGAAGAAGAAAGAGACAGCAAACTCAACAGCTATTTGGGACATTAGTCTGTGAACTTGTCCTCTATTCCTTCCCAAGCCCTTTTGGTAAACAGTAAATAGGTGATTGCTGATTGCATCTGGAGATCCCATAAATCTATATAGATCAAGTCCCACTTTCTACAAGCCATTTCCTATGGAGATAGATTGATTTGCTTTCACTTGTGCCAATTATTTATTAGAAAGAATGAAAGTGGCCATCTCTCTTCTTTAAGATTGTTTTTATAAAACTGAAAAGTGTGTTTCCCCTTTCCAAAAACAACTGTCTCTAAATTTAGTTCTAACTTATGGAAGTCATAAGTTGATTCCCTATGATAGGGCTGAAATGATCCAAGAACAGTGGCCCGGAACAGTATGTGTAATTAATAGAGGCCTATGGAGTGTCTTTCTTTCTAGGAAATATACTCAGCAAGCTTTTAGTCATCATTTAGATATAGTTACTGTAGGGAGACTTCTGATACAACAGTCCTTGACTCACCTACTTGCATGCCCACCAACAATGCACAAGTAATTCCACTGCTAGGTATTCATCCCCAAAAATGAACACACTAATTTGAAAAGATATATGCCCCTGTATGCTTTTTGTGGCATTATTTGCCACAGCCAAGATATGGAAACGACCCAAGTAACCATTTACAGATGAATGGATAAAGGAAATGGGGTATATATGTACAATGAAATATTACTCAGCCATTAAAAATTGAGACCTTGCCATTTGCAATAACATGGGTGAACCAAGAGGGTATAATGCTTAGTGGAATAAGTCAATCAGAGAAAGACAAATACCATATAATTTCACTCATATGTGGAATTTAAGAAACAAAACAAACAAGGGGGGGGGAGAGAAAAAAAGACTCAAATACAGTGGACAAACTGGTGGTTGCCAGAGGGGAGGTGGTTTCAAAAATTAAATAAGCTATGGAGATCATTTTCACCCACAGACAGCTGTTACCCATGCATTTTTCCCTGGGACATTCCATCTTCATCCTCCTACAACCGGCCTTGGTCCCTCTCCTTCTATAGCTCAGTGACTCAGGGCCTAATTCACAGATTGGTGCGTTTTATTCCAACTGAACACTCTGCCTTCACCAGGACGTGCTGCCCCAAGTTGATAAAGGTGCTATACCTACAGCTGTTTGGTTCTGAGAGCCAGAGCTCCCAATAAGGTCAACTAAGAAAGCTGCAGCCTGTTGCTCTCATTGTTCTATTCATTACACTTCCAAAAAAAATAAAGTTTTAAAAAGTTCAAATCATATGCAAAGCTATAAGAGATAAGCTGATATATGCAATACCTTTCATAAAGAGACACAATTAGAATGAAATTGAAAAGAAAAAAGACTTTCAAAATACAGTAAGAATGAGGGTGCCTGGCTGACTCGGTTGGTGGAGTATGTGGCTCTTGATCTCATGGTTGTGAGTTTGCATCCCACATGCGATATAAAGATTACTTAAAAAAATAAAAACTTAAAAAATATATAATAAGAATGATCACAGCATTATATAAAATAATGAGAAATGGTTTCTGTCATTTTCACCAGTGATACCTAGTGCCTGTGTAAAGCTCATTATAGTCATTAAATATTTGTTAAATTAATGAATGGCAAATAAATTATGGTAATTTATACTTTAAAACTTCAATTTATTTTAGATACAGAGTATAATGTTCTAATGATGCTGGCAGTTATATGGTAGTTTCCTTAGTAGGGATAAAGTATAGACTGGGAATGGGCATCATGGAAGAAGCCGGAAGTATTGATCTCAGTAGGGATTACATGGAGATACACACACTATATACGTACAAAAATTCATCCAGATGAACACCTTAGATTAGTATTATAATTTACTATAGCTATAATATCCTCAATTTTTAAAAAAGTAAATGATTATAGCATGATACGTCTGATCTATGTGAAAATCTGCTTTGTTCCCCATTCAGAAGGCCCTTTGTCTACTTTTGTTGAAAGGGGTATCCTTTATTCTTGAACTTATTTATCAATTTTATTAATATATAAATACTATTTCCCACTAGTTCCTTCTTAAATTATTGAGAATTTCCAGATAACTGTTTTGTTTTCCTGGGGGCAAAAACCCCACAGTTTGAAACTTCAAAATAAAAATCTAAAAGAACATAAAGAGTACATAAATTTTCAAGCATACTTAGACACACTACAATAGAGATTTCTTGAAACCAATATAAAGTTTGTCATCACCCTGTATTTTGAGAATCCTAAAATACCTAATTAAGAAAACACCAAACACAATGTGGAAACAACGTCTCCAGACTGCAATATTGACTGGCCCTTTTTTTTAGGCAACTTTCCACTCTACCTAGAGAGCATCTAACTAGCTCACACCATAGTCATAATAGGAAAGGGAGCCCATTAGACATGTGACTTTGAACAGGTTACTAGCCGCTTCACTAGGTTTCAATATGCTCTTAAAAAAAACAGGGGCTTCTATTAGGTCTATAAGGTCACAATCAACTCTGTCTTTCTATACTTCAATGAAAGAAGAATTTCAGTTGTATTAGAAGCACTTCTGAAGTCTTCGGTTTGATTTAAGGGGTAAGTCCTCAGTTGGATTTAAGGGAATAATAACTACAAAAACAGACTTGTAAATTTCTTGTCTACATAAAAACAGTTTTGCCTTTATTCCCAATTCAGTGATGGCAATGACTGTTGTCTTATATGATGAACATTCAACAAATATTAGTTAGAAGCAAAGAATTTTCTTGTTTTTTACATTGTGCCAAATTGAATAAGTGTCCCCGGCTCTCAATAAGTATTAATTAATGTCCTTGGAGCTATTAAAATTAATTAATTATCTCCAGTGCCCTGGAGTTTATGCATCACTACAAAATAAATGGCTCATCTCCATTTTAAGAGTCTGCACCATCTCTAAAATTTTCTTAGAGTCTATGATCAGACCACCCTTGACATTATAAGTTAAATATTAATATTTTGACCAAGCTAGGTGAAAACCAGAAAAACTCAAACGAAGACTAAAACTCAGCTTTGAACCTGCATTATGATCATAAAGGGCCAAAAATAAATGAAGTGCATTAGGTTAAGCTTCTCTACTTCTATGCTGATCTGCTAGGATTAGTTGATTTAAAAGAATAATGAGCTCAAGATAATGTCTTAACCTGAAGCTGGAATTTACCAATATTGACTAAGTGTCACCAGGAACTACACAGAGTTGTGTTGCTGAACCAAAGACACCCATTAGTACTTCCCCATCAACAGCCCCTTCTTAAAGAATCTGCCTCATCACAATTCAGAAGATGCCACTCTACTGGGGAAGGCAGAACCTGATCTGCAGCCAGCCCTCCTCCCACAATGGCATGTGGAACAAGAAACAGAGTTTGAATCGGTCAGAGTTGGAGCTGAAATTCATGTAAAGTTAGACTCATACGGCATGAGAAAGTTAAATATTAGCAAAGTTATTGTCTTAGTTCATCTGGGCATCTTATAGGCTTATAAACAATAGAAATTCATTTCTCACAGTTCTGGAAGCCAGAAGTCCAAGATGAAGATGCTAGAAGATTCGGTGTCTGGTGAGAGCCACTGGTTCATAGACAGCCTTCTCACATCAAAAGGATGGAAGGGTGGGGGAGCTCTCTACTGCCTTTTTTACAAGGGTACTAATCCCATGCAAGTGTGTCATCCTCAAGACCTCATCACTTCCCAATACCTAATCATTTCTCAATACGTAATCATCTCCTAATACCCTCACATTGGAGGTTAGGTGTCAACACATGAATTTTGTGATGAACACATTAAGTCTACTGCAGCTATAGAGAGCAAAAACTAGGAAGCTGGCTGAGAAAAGTTAATCAAAGAAGATGCAGAGAAAAGACAGGAATGGACAAGTGGACCCAGAAAGAACAGGATGGAGACAACAGACACCTATGATTTCCTAGGTCCTGTGACACACTGCCGTAATTCTGGCCATTGGGTTTTTAAAAACTACCTGTAGTCTTTTATTTATTTATTTATTTATTTTAGATTTTATTTGTCCATCCGAAAGAGAGAGAGAGAGCACAAGTGGGCAGAGTGGTAGACAGAGAGAGGAGGAAACAGGCTCCCCACTGAGCTGGGAGCCCCATGCAGTGCTCGATCCCAGGACCTGGGACCGTGATCTGAGCTGAAGGCCAATGCTCAACCAACTGAGCCACCCAGGTACACCAAACTACTTGTAGTCTTAACCAATGCCCCCACTTAGGTGTGCCGTTGTAAAAATGATAACTATGAGTGTTTACAGCCTCATGATCTCTCTCTCTCTCTCTCTCTCATACACACACACACACACACTCAAAGGCATTCTGGCACATGTAACTAGTACAGAATTAAAGAAGACAAAAAAAATTAGACTTGGTTTGTATTGGGAAAGAAGAGGGCTGCTCAGAGTAGGAGACAAGAGTGAACAAATACTCAGGACAAACTGGGAAAGAAGTTGTAGATGTGTTGAGAGAATAAAATAAAATTGAAGAGACTGAGATATTAGGAAAGATTTTACAAGTTTGGCTATTTGCTTAAGTGGAATACTGCTTTGGAACTCTGCAAACTGTTTTATTTCCCAGGACTTTCTAAGGAAATAGACTTGAATTCCTCTCTTAATGGGGTCCTATTATTAGCCTGGACACAGGGAGCCCCAGCTTTACTTGGCTTGGGGCAAACAGCATTCTCTTTCATAGGTCAGTGCTTTTCAACAAGTTTCTAACAGCACTTTCAATAGAACAATTTTTTATTGTTCAAGACTGTCTTGTAGACTGAAGGATGCTTAGCATCACTGGCTCCTAGCAGCTAAGTGACAGTACCCACAGTCAATGTGACAACTAAAAATGCCCTCTACATATTTCCAAATGACCCCTAGGTCAGGGGGGAGAAGGCTGCCCATGGTCGAACCACTGATGGAGACCTTGATAAACCGGTTTCCATTCACTGCACTGAAACAATTCCCAATGAAGAGGGTGGTTAATATTTAAGAAAAGCAGACTCATTTTACTTCCTCCCTGAAGCATTCAACTCAACGATATGCATTATCTATCTCAGCAAGCAAACATGCTGCTGTTTGCTTCATCAGCAGGATGGCTGAAAATGAAGCCTAAGATACTATCCTCGAGCCGTGCACGGAAATCCTGCCCTGAAAGTGGGTGGTGACAACAACAATCAGCAGGCAGATAGAAGAGGTGGCCTTCCATAAACGGCGCATGAGAGACACGAATTAGAAAACGGGGCTCGGTGTGAGGACGGGGGTTAGGAGAAGCGGCTCTGGAAGCTCATGACCTCAGAAAGATGAGAATAGAGTGAACACACTTCTGTACGTGATCCGGGAACGCCAAGGCTCGGGGCCTCGCGGAAAGCTGACATTCTGCGCACTCGCTGCGGGAGGCCCTCGTTAGAAGATGCTAGAGTTCCCAGACCGGTGAAAGCAAGCACTACTGCTTCCATAACATGCCATCCGTAGGAACTGTGGTCCAGATAGAAATAGAGTTCAGAAACAAAGAATCGTTCACTTGCTTTTTCTGCTTCCACCTGGGCTGTTCCCCTCCCCAGGGACCTCCAGCCGCTCACTCACCTTCCTCGCGCGCCCTGTGGAAAGCCAGGCTACTCCACGGTCATTCATCCTGGTCCACTCAAGATGGCGCCCCCGGGTCAAGATGGCGCTCCCTGGGGGCGGCTGCCTGGCTCAGTCTGAGGAGCCAGTGACTCTGGATCTCACTTTCTGAGTTCCAGCCCTACGTCGGGGGTAGAGATTACTTAAAAAATAAAATAAAATGGCATTTGCACTGGAACTTATCGCTGTCTCCGTCCCCTTCGAGGTGGAGACTAAGAAGGTCCTGAATTCACCTCTCCCCTCACAGACACGCCAAACCTACAGCCGCCTACAGAACAACGTCCTCATAAAAATAATCCAGCGACTGGCTGAGTGACTCCCACGCAGAAGCGGCTGTGACAGGCACGGACGCGGGGACACAGGCTCGCCCTAAACCCCACCCTGGACGCTGCGCCCACCAGCCTGGAAGGGGCTTAAGACCCCAAGCTCCTGCCTGAGGGCGGAAGGGTTGGAGTCCCACAGCCGGCGTCCCAACTCTGAACACCTGCGTCTGAGAGGCCAGCCGCTCCCCGAAACATCTAGCAGCGGAAGCCAGCAGGGGCTGTGCCCATGAGCCCCAGGAGCAGCCCCAGAAGCCCCACGAGCGAGGGTGGTCCCGGCAGCGGCTCTTAAAGGGCCCGCACTCAGATTCACCCGCCTCAGGGCCCCGGCAGGTGGCCACTGAAAAGTGCCCAGATCTTCTCTTTACCTATCTTCAAGCATCAGCCTGAGGGACAAGCACCTAATTTAACACACAGCTAGGGACCGAATAATTGCTCTCCAAAGATAGCAAGCGAGCGCCATCTTTGCGCCTCTCCCTCTGCCTGGGGCCAACTCTGGAGCTTGCTTTTTGACACTGCGGCCCAGAGGACAGCCCTAGATCCCCTGGCTCTGGTGGCCAGTGGGACCTATGGATGACGCCTATTCGTAAACTATAAAAGCTGCTGGCTGAGGGTCTGGCTTCCAATCAGCGTGAATCCAGGTGCTGACTGAGATCCTCCGGCTTGGGACAGCTCCGGGTCTTGGCACACCCTCCGCTACTTGGAGCCAGTGGAAGTGAAATCGGCTGCTCCCACAATCACGAAAGCCTGTGAGACAACTGAGGGCCTGCACAGGGGAGCATGACAAGGTTCTTCTCCTCCAGGAGACCACTCTCTCAAGACACAGAGAGAGTCAATCAAGCAAAATGAAGAAATAGTGAAATGTGTTCCAAACAAAAGTACAAGACGCAACCACCGAAAAAGACTGTAATGAAATGGTTGCTGTCTGTCCTCTTTGATCCATTCTCCACAGCTTTCCTCACCCCTCCACACACTATGTGTTCATTTACTGGTCTAGGAGGAAGGCAGTATCCCCACACTATAAACGCCCAGTGCCCAGCAGAGTACTTGAGAATAGTAAGCACCTAATAAATATTTACTGAATGAATGCATTTAAGAATAATTCAGATATATAAATATATAATAAATCCCTAACAAGAAATTAAAGAAGGCTAATGATGTTTAAGATAGCTCCTTCATTCTTGGAGGTTGACAACATGGAAAACAGACATAATTCCACCAAATGGGTTCACAGTTGTATGTGGCCCCTTTCATTCCTGTAGACCTCACCTCCTGCAGCACCAAGGAGTTCACTAGAGCCGTACCGCCCCCACCTGGTAGTTCCTGACACCACAAATGGAGGGAAAAGGGCATCCCTGTGTTCCTTCACTCAAACAGGGTTTCTAGAGTGCTGGATTCTAGGTTCCACCTGACACTGTTTGTTTTTTGGTTTGGGTTTTTTTTTTTCCTTTTAAAGATTTTATTTGGGGGAGAGAGAGAGAGAGAGAGAGAGAGAGAGAGAGAGAGAGAGAGAGAGCTTGCACAAGCAGGAGGAGCGACAGAGAGACAAACAGACTCCCCGCTGAGCGGCACCCTCCCAGGCCCCAGGGATCATGACGTACACAACTGAGCCACCCAGGGTCCCCTCCCTGCCTGATACTCTTCTAGAGACATGAGACTGAATGAATCAGACCCAGTCCCTGCCCTCTTGGTGTTTTCAGTCACAGAAACAAGGAGGCAGCCTTGGAGAGAAGGCTTATAAGAAAAGAGCGTGTGGAGAATCTGGGAAGGAGAACTGAGAAAAGGAGACAACTAACTGCCCCAGAAAGAGTAAAGACTCAGAGAACTCTCCCCCTAACAGAAGTTAAATAATTTCTGTTTCTCCTTTTCTCTCTCTCTCTCTCTCTCACTTTTTTCTTACCTGTGGAAAATATCCATAGTCAATCCAAAATTGACTATCTTAACCCTTTTTAGGTGTACAGGTTAGTGGCATTAGGTCTGTTCACATTGTTGTGCCACCATCACCACCATCCATCCCCAGAATTTTTTTTATCTTCCCAAATGTAACTCTGTACTCGTTAAACAACTCTCCATTACTCCCTCCTTCTGTGACCAGCCACCTGTACTTTCCGTCTCTGAATTTGCCTGCTTGAGGGACTTCGCATGAGAGGAAGCACTATATGTCCTTTTGACTGGCTTCTTTCACTTAGCACAATGCCCCCAAGTTCATCCATACCACAGCATTTATCAGAAGTTCATCACTTTTGCAGGCCGAATCATATTGAATTATATGTATGTACTTCATTTTGTGTATTTATTGACCTGTTGATGGACACTCGGTTGTTTCCACCCTTTGGCAATTGTGAATAATGCTGCTGGGAACATGGGTGTACAAATATCTTTCACTCCCTTGGTATTTACGCTGTTCCTTGTTCTTAAGGCATACAACATAGGTTCACTTGTGATGAGTTCTACTGGTAGGTCAGTCAGACACTGAACTTAGGGTTAATCCTTCCCATTCATTTCCCATACATGGTAGCGATGTTTCTCTCATATAGCACATTTGTGTTGACTGCATCGAGAAGTCCAGAGCCTTGGAAATTTAACATAATAACTGCAGGTTGCAGGAGACTCTTTTTCACCTGGTGACCTAGCGATTAAGGATTTTGCTATCTCAACGGTGCTGCCATCTCAACAAAGTTGACTAAGTCACTGTACCAGGGTGGAAGAAAGGGATCATTCCTGAATGTCCTGGCCCAGAGGTGACACAGTCCATTGGCAACGACTAGTCATGTGACCTACCCTAACTGCAGAGTGGTCTAAGCAACATAAAGGAACTGATGAAATAATCGGTAAGCACTGACCACAAGTAGGTGGACTTAGCTTATCCTCACTACATCCTAGAGACCCATTCAAGGAGAAGATGAGCAGGAAGAGCCTTGTTCATCATGCTTCTGTGGCATAGAACTTCCAGACACTCCAGTCTGAAACCAGAGCATTTATAGAATTGCCATAATGTCCTCTAACAATGCTAAAATGAACCCTAATCATATAAAATGACTTTAACTGATGTGGTCACCAGAGTGGTATTTTGAAAAGATCCGAAGCTAAGGTTGGCAAATAACCAACTCCAGCCACTTGGTGGGCAAGTGCAACACTACACTGAGGAGTTTGAGGCCATTGGCAGTGGAAGGGAGAGCCAGGCCCAATAGTAATGTCTGCCATGGGCACAAGAAGGGACAGTAGTACCCTGCAAGCCAGCAGTGATATATCCCTGCCCTGATTCTTCAGTCACTGGTGCACTACCCCCTGAATTATGACTCCAAATGATCATATTTGGGGACAAAGGTCATATTTAGATGATGTAAAGTTTATCTTAAGATTAACAAAACCAGTAAGAATATAGGGGGTAGGGAATCCAGTTGAGCTCGTAACAGTCCTGTAATTCTTTTCTAAATTTTAAAAACTTCTATTTGGAAAAATAAATGAAGAGGCTGAGAATGCAATGGTAGCTAAAAGACTGTGAAAGAAATCTCATCCCCAGAGCCACATTAGTAGTTACATGATAGTGTATGTATGGTACCAGTGACCATCTTGGTACAAATTATAAAGTAGGCTGATTCAGACACGAGTGGATATGTATCAGAAAAAAATAATTGGGCCCTGTTGAGAAACAAAATATATTTCCAAAGCCTCAATCCCTTCTTTACTTCATTTTCCTATAACTAATTATGAATTCAAGTAGTTATGTTTCATTAATAACTGTAACATTTTCCAAATTAGTATATGCTTTGTACACAGACCACCTTTGACCTACTTCTCATGGTCTGCTGCATAGGGAGATTTTTTTTTTCTTTAAGGATTTCTTTTTTTAATTGGGATGAGGGCAAAGGGGGATTAAGATAGTTTGTGAATCATAGCTTTCATCCTTGGGGAGAAACCATGGCTTCTAGAAATGTCCACCATCCATTCCTAATGATAGTCATTCAACAAATTTCCCTTGAGTACCCATCAAGCTGATAGAACATATCAGCGATTGAAACAGACAAAACAGCCCTGTTCTCCTGGAGCTTCCATTCTGGGGGAAATTCTAAAGTATTGTTTCTAAACACCCTTTGATTATTTGACCTACTTCCGTTTAGCAGAAAATTTTGCCTTAGTTCCGAAGATTTCAAAAGGGTTTTAAAATTTTTTCTGGGGCACCTGGGTGGCTCAGTGGGTTAAAGCCTCTGCCTTTGGCTCAGGTCATGATCTCAGGGTCCTGGGATTGAGGCCCGCATTGGGCTCTCTGCTTGGCAGGGAGCCTACTTCCTCCTCTCTCTCTGCCTGCCTCTTTGCCTACCTGTGATCTCTTTCTCTCTGTGTCAAATAAATAAATAAAATCTTAGAAAATAAATAAATAAATAAATAAATAAATAAATAAAATTTTTTCTGGCATTCACTTAGAAATCATCACTTGAAGTCCATCTGTGCTTCCACTCACGGTATTAAAAGCATTGTATGCATACCAGAAATATGGAGTGAGAGAGTTTTCCATGGTAAGGAATTATGCTAAGAAGTATGAAGGAATATAAACATGTGTGAGACATACACACTAACCCTCTAGTGGTTACCCCCACACCATGGTTTCAAAGGAAAATACTGTCATCTCTATGTTATGATGGCTGAATGACATCGTACTATCTACATCACCTCCACTAAATTGCATTACGTGTGCTTGTGGTTCGGACGTGTCCACCATGGGGACCAAAATGGGAATCGAAGAGCAAATGGCGGTCTTGGTGGCAGTTTGGATAGAGGATCATCTAACTCTAGTCCTGAGAATCAAGGTCCTAAAAGAATGAAGACCCGCCCAAGGCCACCACAAATCCAGAAGCAGGAATGAAATGCATACTGCCTGTCATCTGATCATCTGAGACCAAATATCAATCTCTCTCTTTAGATCTACCATTGAGAACTATGCTCTATTGTAAGGAGGTGATCTTGAAGGAGGTGACAAGGTTATCTTAATTTGCAGTGCAAAGTCAGCCAGAACTAAAGAGAGGTCATATTTTTGCAGGAAGTGACAGAGTTTGTGCTAGAGGTGAAAGCAGGAGAGCATGAGGCCAGACACACTGGTTAACTGAAAATGCTGGGCCACATTTTGAGTTCCAAACCACATTCTACAACTTCTTGTTTTCAGTTATGAGGCATAATCTTCGATTTTCTATTTTTTAAGTTTTAATTGTAATTCCAGTTTGTTAACATACAGTGTTATATTACACTGTTTCTGATGTACAATATAGTAATTCAGCACTTCCATACATCACCCATCACAAGTACATTCCTTATCCCCATCACCTATGTCACCCATCCCCCTGCCCACCTCCCCTCTGGTAACCATCAGTTTGTTCTCTATAATTAAGAGTCTGTTTCTTGGTTTCTCTCTCTCTCTCTCTCTCATTTTTTCCTTTTACTTGTTTGTTTTGTTTCTTAAATTCCACATGTGGGTGAAATTATATGGTATTTGTCTTTCTCTAACTATTTCACTTAGCATTGTACTCTCTAGCTCCATCCATATTGTTGCAAAGGGCAAGATTTCATTCTTTTTGATAGCTGAATAATATTCCACTGTGTGTGTGTGTATGTATATATATATATACCGTATCTTCATTATTCATTCATCAGTTGATGGACACCTGGGCTGCTTCCGTGTCTTGGCTATTGCAAATAATGTTGCTATAAACATCAGGGTGCATGTATCCCTTTGAATTAGAGTTCTTGTATTCTTTAGATAAATACCCAGTTGTATGATTCCTGGATCATAAGATAGTTCTATTTTCAACTTTTTGAAGAAACTCCATACTGTTTTCCATAGTGGCTACACCAGTTTGATTCCCACCAACAGTGTACGAGTGTTCCTTTTTCTCCACATCTCAATTTTCTATTTTTAATTTTAGCAAAAAGGAGTTAAGAAAACATCTATGAACTTCTGAGATTTTTCTAGACCTCAAAGGGCCTTTAAGAATAATATCTTTATGAGTTAGGAATAAATGATTCAAAAACATGGATTGAATTTACTATTTTTTTAAGGACTATTTATTTGAGAGAGAGAGCGCACATGAGCATGAGTGGGGTGGGGGGAAGGATGTGGAGGGAAGGAGCAGAGGGAGAGGGAAAAGCAGACTCCCCGCTGAGCAGGGAGCCTGACACCCAGCTCTATCCCAGGACCCGGGGGATCATGACCTGAGCTAGAGACAGATGCTTAACCAACTGAGCCACCCAGGAGCCCCTGAATTTACTTTAATATCACAATTGAACACAGAATGGATTAAAATACTTGGCTATACTCTGCACTGTAGGGTGAGCTAAATGGGGGAAGTATGGCAACATGGACAACATTGGACCACCTCCTGCACCTCCCTGCTTTCCTGTGCATCTCTCTCTGTTAATTTTTGCCTTTCATGCCACCCGGAACACATGCTAGATTTCATGTACATTGTAAGGAATATACCCGGTGGCTAGAAGGACCCCCACTTCCATTTCCCTGGAAGAATTAGGGTTCCCTAAAGATGCTGTGTTCAGCAAATATGAACAAACACTGCAAAAATCCACTGTGTTCTCAGTGCCATTGAGGGAGTCTGTGTTGTATTTCATCCAAATCCAGTTTTCTGCTTGTCTGAGAAACAGATCGAGGCAGTTGGTGACAGGACTGGCTCCATCATTTGAGAAACACAGAGTAAAATGAACAGGCGGGTCCCTTGTTCAATAAGCATGAATTGCAAGATGGCAAAGCAGAGCATTAAGAGAAATATGGGAAGCGTGACCATGAAGCCAGCCCTACGTGTTGAAGCACTGAGACATTTTCTCCCTTAACATTTCTTATTACAAACAAAAACAAGATGGCAGAATATTCAACGCGAACTCAGATTAAAAATGAAGTATGACATGAGCTTATGATTTAAGGATTTGGATTTCCCAAGCACTGTTAACTAAAATCTGATGGGACCAGATATCACCAAAGATTGCAAATGACATGACAGCAAGAGTGAAAAGAACTGAAGTTGTAGATGAAACCAAATGGGTTCTAATTAGCAAAAAAGAAAGCAGTTCTGGGGGAGGTTATGGTTCTTGAGGACATGTGCTTTTCCTTCAGGGCCTCTGAGGAAAGCCATTGATGCAAAGAAAGGAATTCTCTTTAAAACTGATGGCACCGTTTTATAACAACACACGGAGGATTTTAAAGGAATGCTGAATAGCTCTGGGATGTTAAACATGTGGACAAGTCTCTGCTTTTGCAATTTTTAATTTTATCATACTCCTTATTCAGTGTGGTCTACTAAAGATCACTTCTTCCCTCACCATTTCCAGAGAGGAATAAATATACAAAGTAACAACTTGAGTACAGAGAAGTCACTTTATAACAATCTCTTCTAAGATTAGTCTTCAAGAATCATAGAACCTAAGTGCAGACATTGCCCATAAGCACGTCTTTAAAAATAGTCTGCACATGGCATATGTTAAGATGTTTTCTTAACTCCTTTTTGCTAAAATTCAAAATTATTTTTGAAAAAAATCTTTTTTATCCTGTTGGTAAAAATTTGAGCAATAACATACAGCACGAAATTTAAGTCCCTTGATTATTTCAATCTCTCCATTTATCAGGAGCCTGTTATATCTTTTCTACTTTTCTGTAAGGTTGGTCATATCACAAAGAATATTTTATAAGTTCAGTAGTTTTCAGCTTCTCAGTAGTTCTTTTTGTTTGTTTGCCTGTGGTGTCTATTAAGACTTGCTCTTAGAAGAAAAAAAGAGACAAAACCAGAATCTGTTTTACATTCTTTACACACAGCTCTCTCTCATTTTTAAAAGAGAGCAGATTCTACTTTTTTTTTTAGCTCAACAGCATGAGGTCAGTTGCTAAGAATTCCATTGTGCCATGTGTTTTATCTTCTTTGTGAAGATGGATGAATCTGTTTTAATGTATATATCAAAAAAAAATGTCAAAAAATAGGTAACCAGTGGTTCATCTATTGCAGATAATAAATGCTAGATAATTAAATAAATAAATTCTAAAAAGCAAACTAGAAAAAATAAATATGCCAAAGACTAGGCTTTAGATAAAATATTGATTTAATTCCATTCAACAAACATTTATTAATCTACCAGTTACCTCTACCAAGGTAGGTACTAGAGATCCAACGATGAATTGGACTCAGCCCTGGCCTTGTACCACTTTGCTATACGTGATTACAGGTATAAAATAGCCAAACACTGCAGGCTGAATGAAGTACTAACAAGAAAGAAGTCTGTGCTGCCACAGCAGACCCAATGACTTAATAAGCCTTTCATTTCAAATCTATGCCATTTCATAAATACCAGAGCAGTGTATAACAATACAAGGGCTTCATTCCCTTCATAGACTCCACTAGGGGACACTTCCTAGCAGACTGGAAAGTATTTCAAACAACATAATCTACTTGTCAGATCTAGTAAGCAAAGGCCATCTGAGGACACGTTTATTTTCCTTGACTTTCTTGTCCAGGGATTTTTCAATTCCTTGCAAATTTTCAAGATTTGGTAGCTGGTGGCTGATCTCAGAGCAACAGCAATGAATTAGGCCAAGTCTGGCTGTGAGCACCACAGGGACATCCTACTTAGACTGAAACCATTGCACTAAGCCATTTAAGTCAGAGATGGTAGAGACAAGTCAGGGAAATTGAGGACTTTAAGGAATTCCTACATAGAAAAAATTAATCTGGAAGTAAATATTCTGCCTGAGCTAATCTTCACTGCTTTATATTTTAATAAAGTTGGGGGACATAAATGGAGCCTTTCTTTATCACCACAGAATCTACTGCATTTGAAGGTGTGTTAGCAAAGTTGGAGGGCAGGAGAGAGGAGGAGGAGTGTGGATGGGGAGTGGGGGATGTGGCTCTGTGTAGGTGGTATGTGTATGGGGGTATGCACCTGGCTCTTTGGGAAAGGAAGGAGAACAGTAAGGCTGAGAGAGAGCAGTGATACGTGGACTGTCAGAAGTGAGGTGAAAAGACAGGCAGGTAGAAAGGCAGTAGGTGTGCAGACTGTTTAGTTGTACCCATTCATGCTCACTGCCTCTGCTACATCTGCCTTTGGCCTTGATCACTTGCATGGCCAGCAGAGCTCCCCCAGGGTGGACACTGGTCTGGACAGGTTTAAGTAAGAGTGAATGGAGCAGAAAATATATGACTTTCTATCTTAGTCAGCTTAGACTGTCATGACAAATCCCACAGACTGGGTGACTTAAACAATAGACATCTATTTCTGGAGGCTGGGAAGTCCAAGATCAAGGTGCCAGCAGATTCAACTCACGGGGCAGGTTCTCATGTAGGCTTGTAGACAGTCATTTTCTCACCGTGTCCTCATGTGACCCTTTCTCAATCCAAACCCACCATGGGTCTCCATCCTCATGACCTCATTTAACCCTAATCCCCACCCAAAGGCCTCACGTCCAAATGCCATCACACTGGGGATGAGGGCTTCAATATGTACGTTTGAGAGGGGCACAAACATTCGGCCGTGACACTTGGCTTTTTCCTACCACTATATTTCATCATCCTCAGACTCCTGAAGTTTTCTGATTATCTAGACTCACCTGGAAACATAATAACAACATTACCTTTTCATAAAGTACTAGTGTTCCTCTGACCATTTGTAGGACACTTTCAGTGACCAGGAGGAGAAACCAACTAGAGCTAGCTTAATCTAAAAAATCTTACAATTTTGTCAATTATACCTTAATAAAACTAAAAAAAAATTCTTGACCACTATTAAAATAAATACGTAAAAGTAAGCATCTTCACTTTTTGTTTTTTTCTTGCATAAATTATTTCATTTATTATTGTAATTAGATCTTCACAAAGTTGTCTTTTCACCATCTGTGTTTGGTTAACATGAAATTAAACTGTAGTTATAAGCAAAAGTTGGTTGCCTAGGGAACAATAAAGTATATACTCACTTTAACAGAAATAAAAGAATATTTGCCTTAAAAGTCGAGATTGTTATATAGCCTTTCGCCATGCACATACATTATAAAAAATTTTAATCTCACAAGTGAAAATTACTTGTGCTGTTTGAGCTTTAACGATTGGTAAGTTTAAGTGCAATATCATCTCCTTTAAGAAAAAACAGATTGAACCAGGATATGTCTCCCTGCAAGAGGGAATTTAGGTTTACAATTAACGTGAAAATCATGTATCAGTCATCTGCAGGAGATTTTTTAGGAAACCTGACTCAAACTCCCAGAAGGCTGAATCTAAACCTCAACCTCATACCATATAAAAAAACAACTCAAAATGGATCAAAGACCAAAATGTAAGAGCTCAAAGTATAGAATTTCCTGAAGAAAACATAGGAAAATACTGTTTGTGAACTTGAGTTTTCAAAAAGGATCTCTTAAGTAGGACAGAAACATAAACCATCAAAGAACAACAGGATAATTTGATTTAATAAATTAAAAAAAAAAGTTTTTTCTTTTAACTTTAAATACGTGCCACACCCAACATGGAGCTCAAACTCATGACCCTGAGATCAAGAGTCACATGCTTTACGGACTGAGCCAACCAGGTGCTCAGATAAATCACAATTTAAAATTTTGGCTCTTTGAAAGACACTGTTAGAAAATAAGAAGGCAAGTCACATCCAGGGAAAAAAATATATGCAAAACATATATCTGATAAAGGGATTTCAGTGGAATATATAATGAACATTTGTAATACAACAATAAAATCAACTAGTAAAAAACAATATAGACAAATGATTTGAACAAATACTTCACAGCCTTAAGAATGGCAAACAGTTCATGAAAAAAAAAATGTTCAACATCCCTAGTCATTGAGGAAATGCAAATTAAAACACAAGAAGATACCACAACATGCCATTAGAATGGCAAAGCTTAAAAGACTGACAATATTTTTATTGGTGAGGAGCAGAGAAACTGGAACATTCATTCTTTGCTGGTGAGAATTCATATTACACAACCACCTTGGAAAACACGTCAACAAGTTTTAATTAAGTTAAATATACACCTGTCATATCACCTAGAAAACCTCCTTCTAGCTATTTACCTAAAACAATGACAATATATTCCATAAAGAGTCTTATACATAGTATTGATAGTTATTTCATTCACAACAGCTGTCCCCCCAGCCTGGAGACAACCCAGACATCCATCAATGTGTTAATGAACAAATAGTGATGTATCCATACAATGAAATCTTGCTCAGCAATGAAGAGGAATGAACTACTGATCCATACGACCACGTGGAGGAAACTTGAGAGCATCATGCAAAGTACAAATAACTCAGACACTCAAGACTATAATATTATTCCATTTAGATATAGTTCTAGGGAAAATATAAAGACAGAGAGCAAACGAGCAGTTGCCAGAGGCTACGGGACAAGGGAGGGATTGAGTGAGTACAAAGAAACATTGAAGAACTTTCTGGGGTGATAGAAACATTTTGTATCTTGATTGTGGTGTTAGTTAATGATTCAATACATTTACCAAGACTCATCTAACTGTACACTTAAAGGGCATGAATTTTATTATAAGTAAATTACAGTTCAATAAAGCTGATTACACACACACACACACAATGTAATAAGCACCTGTACAAACAAAAGTGAGAGCATACACATTATGTTGTTTAGAAAGACTGCCTATGAGAAAGGGAGGCAAATGGGAGTGGAACATGGAAGTAAAAAGGAGGGGGTAGAAAAAGAGGAAGATGGGGAGGGAGGAAGAGAGAGGTAGACAAGAGAGGAGCTTGCATGAACCAATAATAATAATGTTCCATGAACTGAGATATTTAATGATTAACTTCCTGCTTTGTACTTGAGTATGAATGGGATACAAACCAATGGAATATAAAAGAAAACCCAGTCATAATATTACAGATCATGGGGACAAAATGGGTTATTCAAAAATGGTGATAGAACACTGTTATTCATTTAGGGAATAACATTTGACCTATCCTTCACAATATGCACAAACATTAATCCCACACAGAATAAGGAATTAACTGGGGTGCGTGGGTGACTCAGTTGTTAAGTGGCTGCCTTAGACTCAAGACATGATCCCAGGGTCCTGGGATGGAGCCTTGCATCAAGCTCCCTGCTGATCAGGGAGCCTGCTTCTCCCTCTCCCACTCCCCCTGCTTGTGTTCCCTCTCTCGCTGTGTCTCTCTCTGTCAAATAAATAAATAAAATCTTAAAAAAAAATAAGGAATTAACTCTAACGAAAACATTTTCATAGTTTTGGGTGGGGAAGGCATTCTGATATAATATACAAAAAGAACAAACCATGAAGTCAACACAGACAATTTTGACATTGTAATTAAGATTATCTCTTTATCAAACAACAATCTAAAGATATTAAACATCAAGCCACAAGTTAGAAGATATGCAACACCCAAACCTAGCAAGCAAATACTGCCCAGGTCCATAAAGAACTGATACAATATTTACAAAGAGACAGATAACAGAAAATTTCACAAAAGACATGAACATTTTCCCAGAATATTTTCTGACAAATGACCAATGGTTGAGAATGAAAAAATACTCAACTTTAATACTAATGGAGGAAATGTAAATTAAAACAAGATGTATATCAATTTATATCCCTCAGAGAGGCAAACATTTTTTAAAGATACAAAATATCAAGGGTTGGCAGATCTGCAGAGCAATGGGAACTTTTTATACTGATAGGGTGTAAGATTTTTTTTTTTTTTTTTTTTTTTTTT
>LNAC01000317.1:960711-1001769 GCA_002007465.1 Ailurus styani | reverse complement strand
GTGGGCCTCGATCCCAGGACCCTGGGATCATGACCTGAGCCGAAGGCAGCGGCTTTAACCCACTGAGCCACCCAGGCGCCCTACTGATAGGGTGTAAATTGTTACATTTTGGAAAGCAATTCTGCATTATCTGGTAAAGTTGAAGCTGCACAAGGCTGCGTGAGCCTGCAATTCTACTCCTAGGAAATCTACTCTAGAGAAACTCTTCAAGTGGAGCACAGGGAGCAGGCTTGGGAATGGTCATAATAGCATTATCTATGATGCAAAAAACAAAACAAAGAAACTAGAATCTATGTCCTTCCATAAGAAAATGGATATGGTGGCCCCTTCATTCTATGGAATATAGATCAGTTAAAATCAACTACTTACAATTACATACATAAATAGATTTTTTAAAAGGAGTTCATCTATGCAGCATGAAATGTAAAAAAGCTGCAGAAGAATAAAAGTGGTAGGATACTATTCATATGATGGTCCAAAATACAAGACAAAGCCATCTAGTCTAAGGATTCATACTTAGGTAATAAAACTGTAATAAAAAGCAAGGAAATGGGACGCCTGGGTGGCTCAGTGGGTTAAAGCCTCTGCTTTCGGCTCAGGTTATGATCTCAGGGTCCTGGGATCGAGGCCCGCATCGGGCTCCCTGCTCAGCAGGGAGCCTGCTTCCCACCCCCCTCTCTGCCTGCCTCTCTGCCTTCTTGTGATTTCTCTCCCTCTGTGAAATAAATAAATAAATAAATCTTAAAAAAAAAAAAGGCAAGGAAATGAAGAACACAAACTTTAAAATATTGTTTTTTGCTGGGGGCTAACGGAGAGGAATGTGATCGTAAAGTTCTCTTAATATTCTTAAACTAAAAAAAAAATATATATTCTTAAACTAGATGATGAGTATATGGTTATTAATCACCCTTCATTAATTCATTAATCGCCCTGTATCTTAAACATAGATACGTAAAATCCTTTTTATGACTAAACTATATCATAGTAATTTTTAAATTAGTAAACAAAAACATTTTTTAAATGGAGGAAATAAATAACCATGGAATTTAGATGCATCAGAAAAGTTTTGCTTCCGTACAAAGTATACCTCCAGAACATTTTGCTACAAAGTGCTATGGGATTGGGGCTTTTTCTGTAGATTACTTTTAATTTCTCATGGTCTCAGCCTTTGCTTCAGGGCTACTGGCTGCAGTCAGGAGAAAAGCCCAAGATTTCCCCTTGTTGACATTTTCTTTTAATCAAAGTATATATTTTACGTTTCCTTATAAGAGCAGACACTGTTGGGATGTCCCCTTGGGTTAGAAAAGCAGTTTATTTCTCAATGGTAAACAGATTTGTCAGCCATTCCGACAGCACAAAATGTCAGGATGCCCATGTGGAAAAGGAAGGGGGGATCAGGGGGGATGGCTGCAGTATTTATTTGATGATCCTGTTTAATTATTGATATGCTGAAGGCCCAAATGTATACAGACTTCTTTTTCAATAATGAACGCTACAGGAAAAAAAAAAAAAAGTCCTTGTAGCCTAGTCTGTCATTTCACAGAAACCATCCATTTAGATGTGTTCTGCACTCTTTCTTCCAGAAACAGCAATCACTGTTTGGTCCACTGTTGCTACCACCATGAGAAAAAGAAAATGTGTACCTAATGACATACTGTATATAAATTATTTTGAATATATAAAAGGATAGCTATGTAAGCTATTACCAATTGTTATTATCCTTGGCCCCGAGGGAAAATAAATGAGGTGGAACCAAGGCAAGTGAGTTGCCATAGGTTAGACCTTGCCTCAGGGCTAGAAAGTCACGATGATTAAGTCTCTTTCCAAATTTGAAGCTGAGTAAGTAATCTTTCAAAACAAAATGAAACAAACCCCAGAACTCTTCGTGCAATGCAGTCTGGAAAATTGTTAACAAATCCAATAGAAATTGAGTGTCGCTGGCTGGAGCATGGACGATTTGGGGGACACTTAGCTCAGCCCCTGCCCTGACAGGGGGACTGATCATCTCGCCCAAAGTCCTGGCAGCCTGGAGACTCCTCCTGACCTTGCAGGTTCTGACAGTGGGGGGGAGGACGGCGTCAGGGGATTTCTTTGCAGTCAGATCCCCAATGTTACAATGTTTTGTTGTTTCCAAATATGCAGTCCCCTTTTCCAAGGCCGAGTGGCTGAGCCAGGGCAGAGTCCAGGGTCCTGATCACTGAGAGCAGTGCCCAACACGTAGCAGGCACGCAGTGATCATCTATCACGAATAAGTAAGTAAATGAACGAGTACTGAAGGAGCAGTGGTACCTAATCCACTCCCCAGTGTGGCCCCTAGACCCTCCCATAGCCAACCTGCAGTGTTAAAAATGGATCAGAGCAGGAGGACCTATATGTCCTTTCACACTGTGGGGTCAAAGCAGGTGTCCTCCCGTTTGAGGATGCTTTCCTTTGAGGATGCTGAATGTGTTCCTTTTCTTGGGTTACTTTATGGCCAGCCACTTTCTCCTGTGTAGTCAGCNTGGGGGGGGGGGGGGGAGGCGGGAGCCTGATGCTGCTGGCCCATGACCCCCATTGGCTTGCAGAGGATGAGCGTGTGTCCTCATGCTCTACAAATGGAACAGGTCAGCGAGGCTGGGCATGCGACAGGGACATGTGGTGGGAGCTGGCTTTAAAGCCACAGTTACTGACAAAGAAATCTAGTCACAACCTGGGTAGGAGAGGGGATGGTGGAGGAAGCAGTGCCGGAGAGGGAAAGGGGTTCAGGAGGATGAGACAAGAGGGGCGATAAAAGGGAGGGGAGGGCATCTGTCTCCTTTTGATCCTGCTGGAGACACCATCTGGGCAGTGGTTCAAACGCTGAGATAGGAAAGGATGTTGACATCTTTTAAGTTAGTTCCGGACCCAGAAGCTGCCTCACTGCAGAAATTCATGTCTCTCTGCTGCCTTTAAATTCACTACTTGTGCTGTTTGCCTTCCCCCACCTTGAATCTTAACACTCTACCTCCAGTACACACATGTGCACACACACGCGTAAGCACATGTGCACACACACGTAGGCACACACAGACACACACACACGCACACACACATAGAGACCTAACACAAACGTGCACAAACACACAGCATACACACAAATATACATGCATGCACACATGCAAGGACACACACATGAACACATATACACAGGCATGCATGTGCACACACATAAATGCATGTACACACAAACACATAAATACACACACAAACATATGAATACACATGCATAAACACATAAGCACATATGTGTGCCCACATACACACATACACACAAAGACATGCACAGATAGGCACATACACACAGGCTGCAATATTTAATGTTCAGTCACACTTCATTCCAGTAAAGGAAACAGAAGAGAAAGCCAAATGCAGAGGAGTTTCTGGATCTGATAGCCCAACCACATGAATAGACATGGGTCCCTTTGATTCAGCTGAGACCTCCCTGGAAGAGCGGGCGAGAAATCTTTTTCAGGAAGGAACAATTCTTTGTGACTCTGCAAGGGAAGCCGTCCTCCTGCCTGGCTCGACCAGGGGAGTCTCCCCCTCAGAGTAGGAGGGGCCAGCCCACCCAGCATGACAATCACAAAGGGGCTTCTCAGGGTCACATGCCCAAGGCTTGGGGTGTTGGCTTCCTGGCATCCCCCCCCCCGCTTCCAGCTTGAGAGAGGCTGGCCAACAGATCTCCGGGGCAGCTCAGCTTTTTGGTTTACAGTCAACTCTGGTTATTCCTAGTAGTTTAGTACTATAAAGTCGCCTGTCTTTTGAATTAGTGAATACTAATTCATTGCTTCTAGGGGAAGTGTGTGTGTGTATATATACACATACCTCGCACAGATTATAATCTTATATCCTAAAAACAATTTGTCCTGGTAGATTCTACTGCCTTGGCTTTACAAAAGAGAAAACAGAGTTCAGAATGTTAAACGAGTTGCCTGAGGTGGCCCCACTAACAGGAACCAGAGTTGGGATTCAAATCCTATAGACTGGCCTCAGGAGCCCTTGACCCCCCCTGCCCCCCCCATTCATGTCCATTGTCCAGTCATCTCTGGATGAGGCTGAAACAAGAGCGCTGTTTGACCTGGGCTGGGAACATATGCATAGGGCAAGTCAAATATCTCCCCCTCGATGTGTATCTGTGAACAACCAGTTGATTTTAGGGTTATAAATACACTTTTAGCAAGTGGAGAAATCTGCAAATACAGAATCCATGAATAATGAGGAAGACCGTACTTGTATGTAGAGTTTCCACATCTGATATCATCTGAAGAAAGAATTCTCTAAAAATTGTTGGAAAACCAATGATGTACAACATCCCCTCATTTTATATAAGGAGAGGAAGGACAGATAGGATTCAGTTAAGTGGCCAAATCCAGTCACTGGTACAGCCTTCTGGAGGATTCTGCAAAAGGGGGCTTGGGCGGCAAAGAACAGGAACATGTATGTCCCCATGGACCATGGCAGTTCAAAAGGGAGAAGCTGCCCCAGACCCCAGAGGCCGGTAGCGGCCGAGTGAGGACAGGCAGTCAGGACTCCGGGCACCAGCCTAGGGCATTTCCCATTATTCTGAGCTACTCCTATGTCACGAGGCAAAAGAGAAATGAACTTACAACCAAGGCACTGAGTCCCTCAGAATTAAAGGGTAAAGCATCAGCCTGGAGCATGGGAGACACACGACAGAGTGGTGAGGACCGCGGCATCCAGGCCAAGACCTCCAGCTACCGACTCTGCTTGTGCCAGCGAGGGTTTGAGAGGTAACTTGAATGGAACGCAGTCGTGTGCAGAGTGAACCACACAGGGGTGCAGGCCACCAGCGGGAGCTCCTCCTGCTGTTCCTAACTCACAACAGAGATGCTCTCTGGAAGCCTCTGGGAATGGAGCAGGCAGGACAGCTGCTAAAGGCAAGGATCCCCGTGTTCTGCTAGAAAGGGTGCCAGTCACATGGGCTGCGGCCTCATTCAGATTTAGGAAGTTGAAGGAAAGAAGCTGAGAGGCATGTCTAGGAGACAGGCTGTGAGAGGGACAGTGCCGAGGTCAGCTCTTGCCCAGTGGGGGACACAGAGCTGCGCCATTTTTGCAAGGGCTTCTCCCTTCTAACAGATAACAGAGGAATTCCTTCGTTTTGGAAATACAGCCAAAAGAGACAGATAAGTAGAAGGATTTATGAGCAAAGAAGTGGTCAGCTGGGATTGAGTGGAAGTGTGGGGAAATTAGTGAGTAGCTGATACGTGCCCTCAGAGCACAGAGTGGCCCAATGTACTCCAACTAAATGAGGGGGACAAAACTCTAGCCATCAGCAACCCTGGGCCTGGGAACATGCCCCTGACCAAATCGCCTCCCTTTGTGGATTGAAGTTGTCAACAGCTCAAGGTGGGGAATCTGAGGGGCAGAAGAAGGAAGGGGTTTGCCTTCAAAACAATTCTACCTTCACTCCTCAGTCTCCTCTGAGCTCAAGGCGGTATCAAACATAGCTCCATTCATGCGGCACTTCCTGAGCTGGTTCCTTCTCCAAGGGAACCGTGATGAACTGAAGGTTTGTGTCCCCACAAATTCTTATGTTGAAGCCCTAACTCCCATGGTGATGGTATTTGGAAATGGGGTCTTTGGGAGAAAATAGGTTTAGATGTGGTCATAAGGGTGGGACCCTCATGATGGGATAAGTGCCCATATAAGAAGAGGATTTCCCTTTCTCCTCACACATAGAGAAGAGGTCATGTGAGCACATAGCAAGATGGCGACCATCCACAAGCCAAGAAGCCAGTCCTCACCAAGTACCAAGTCTGCCCACACATTGATCTTGGATGTCCAGCCTCTAGCACCATGGGAAATAACTGTTGTTTAAGCCTCCCAGTCAGTGGTATTTCATTATAATAGCTTAAGCTGACTAAGATGGGGATCTCTCTGCCATATTTGGAATCCAAGGATTCTCCCTACAAAGCACAGTCTAATAGACCCACTCAAAACATATACCCTAAGGTTTTAAATCCGCAGGTGTTTAATAAAACACCCCCTTTTAAGTATTACACTTTCAGGGCGCCTGGGTGGCTCAGTGGGTTAAAGCCTCTGCCTTCAGCTCAGGTCATGATCTCAGGGTCCTGGGATCGAGGCCCGCATCGGGCTTCCTGCTCAGCAGGGAGCCTGCTTCCTCCTCTCTCTCTCTCTCTCTGCTTCTCTGCCTACTTGTAATCTCTCTCTGTCAAATAAATAAATAAAATCTTAAAAAAAAAAAAAAAGTATTACACTTTCAGTTCTAGCACAACACAGGGCACATGTGGGCACATGACAAATATTTGTTGAATGAATGTAATAAAGAGTCATTTAATGTCACCAGTTCTAAGACACAATACTTGGGGTATTTATGGTCATTAGATCCAAAACTAGGTCCCAAGTGAGTATAGAAAAATCAAATAAAGACAAACCATAAGGGACTCCTAATCTCACAAAACAAACTGAGGGTTACTGGGGGGGGGGATGGGAGGGTAGGGATAGGGTGGATGGGTTATGGACATTGGGGAGGGTTTGTGCTTTGGTGAATGCTGTGAAAGGTATAAGCCTGATGATTCACAGACCTCTACCCCTGGGGCAAATAATAATAATAATAATAATAATAATAAAAGAAAAATCAAATAATATGGGCACTGTCAATTTGATGACTGCCATTGTGACCCCCAAATTTGACACCCTCTTAGGATTCTACACACATCCCATATCAATACCTGGCAGCTCAGAGAGAAGGAAACCCAGCAGCTCTGCCTCACCTGTGATGGAAAGGTAAAGTACCCAAAGGACCCCTGCTATGAAAATTACCTTTTAATCTTCATTGCATAATTAATTCAGAGTCAATTATTTCTCTGTCCAGAAGAGTGAGTGTATTCTTCAAAACCCTACAGTGGAAAAGCATTCATGACATGCCCATTTATTTCTCACAAAAGATAATTTGCACATGCTCTTTCCTTGGGAGCATATCGTTTAAACAAGAATAAACTTCCTTGAAAAAAAATTAAAAAGGAAATGAAAGAAAGAAAATTAATGAGACATTCAGGAAAAAAAAAAAAAAAGATCACCAGAAAATTTCCCGAGCCATGCCAGAACAGTCCTATCCCTGGGAACTACTAAGTATCATTGTATCCCCCTCACCTGTCACTATTGAACATTTAGAACACTTAATAAAAATCACTCATCAGGGCGCCTGGGTGGCTCAGTGGGTTAAAGCCTCTGCTTTCGGCTCAGGTCATGATCTCAGGGTCCTGGGATCCAGGCCCGCATCAGGCTCCCTGCTCAGCAGGGGGCCTGCTTCCTCCTCTCTCTCTCTGCCTGCCTCTCTGCCTACTTGTAATCTCTCTGTAAAATAAATAAATAAAATCTTTAAAAAAAAAAATCACTCATCAGATGCTCGTAGCGATCACCAAGGGCCGATTTGCCGTCCACGTGTGTGAGTCTCAGATGGGAGAGGATCCCATATGGCCACAGAAGCCACATCAGTTTCTTCCTGGCCTGGGTCTCTTAAAGGGAAGGTACTATTTCCTTTTTGTGATGATGGGAAGATGCCTTTGGTGCCATATTCATTCTGCAGAGCCCAGCTAGGAAAGAGAATTGCCTACAGGATTTATTTCCTTCCTATTCCCATGTCCAAAATGTTAAAAGAAAATGGCTGGCTTCGTGGACGTAAAACGTTGATCCAAAGTGAAAACCAACTATGTGATTGTTGAAATTCGGCATTTGCAAAATTTCCCCAGGAAGGTAAAACTACTTCCTGACTCCACATTGCCCGGAAAGACAAAAAGTAAGAAGCAGCAAACAATTATCCTCACAACAACAAGAAACCATAACACTAACCACCCTATGTGCTTAATACTCATTCATACCTTCCGGACTGTTTTCCCTTTCCACCTCCACCACCCGGTCCCAGCAACTACCCCTTCCACCTGGGCTGTCACAGTAGGCTCTTGCTGACCAACCCACTCCCTAGGAGGCTCCAAATTAGGTGCGGCCGATGCTCCTCTGCCAAGTGCAAAGGTGCAAAATATACTAAAAAATGCAGGAATCAGGATAAATTCTAGTTCAGTGCAACAAATGTATTCGTGATGAACAAAATACCAAAATTATAAATAAGACATGATGCAACAGTGCCACATGGAAGTCACACCGGAGCCTTGGGGCAGAAGGAAAAATGTGCACCTTTATCCACAGGCATTTATTCCCTAAAATGGGGAAATGTTAGTGGCGATGTTTCTCAGAACATTAAGGTAGTTGAAAATATTGAAAAATTGAAAAGCAGATGAATTAAAACTTACAATGCTAAATTTAAATATTTTACTTATCTACCAAATAGAATTTATTATAATTTTTTAAAGCTTTTATTTATTTATGTGACAGAGAGAGAACACAAGCAGGGGGAACAGCAGAGGGAGAGGGAGAAGCAGACTCACCACTGAGTGGAGAGCCCAATGCAGGGCTCGATCCCAGGACCCTGACATCATGACCTGAGCCAAAGGCAGATGCCATTTGGCTTACCTGACTAAGCCATCCAGGCACCCCAATAATTTATTATAATTAAAAAATAATAAGGTATTATAATTTTACTTTCCTGGTTATAACGGAAAGAATCAGTAGTATTTGCAAAACCTACTTCTTTGTTCATCTTCTTTTCAGATGGGAGTTGTAAGTGACAACCAATGGGAGAAAATGACTTTTAAAGTATGTTTGGTAAATGTTAAATTTATAAAAGGTATCAATAAATTTTCTCAATATTTCCATCTAAAATAATCACAGGAGTTTTAACACACCTACTTCCCCATTTCTCAATATTTTTCAACTACTATAATGTCTTGGAAAATTAATCATTAAAAACATATAAAAACATGTATGACAGAGCGATGTTTTCTCTTTTGCATCAGGCCTCCATATGGCTTAGCACACCACTGTTAGATCCTGTCCTTATTTAAAATTTGGTCACATTGCTTGTCATGGATTTTTTTTCATTAATCTTGAATTTTGAAAATAGTGCATCAAAATCTCATTTATCCTAATGACTGAGCTTTTTGTGTCTCCTTATGTTTTGTACCTGAGGCAAGTCCCTCACTCACCTCGCCCAAAACCCAGCCCTCCCCACCCACTCCATTCCCCCAAAGAGAAGGATGGATTCTCTCAAAATTAAGTGAGATCACAGTACTCCTATGCTAAATACCTCACAGTAGGTTGGTGCTCTTTGTACTTTGAATGAAATTCAGACTGCCCGGAACTACAGGGGCCTGTTCAAGTGATGCTCTGAGTAACCTGGCTCCCATCCCCTTCTCCGACCATACTTCTGTTTTCCCATTACTGTCCAGACACACTCCCCTGCTCTACATACATCAGGTTCTCTGCCTCAAGGCCCGTACGCACGACTTCCCCTCCCTGGAACTTGCCCCCTTTCCTTCCCATGGTTACATCTTTTTCATCCTTTGAATCCTCACAGAGGACTTCCATACCCACCTTTTTTAAAGTAAGCCCACTTTACTAAAATACCCCCCCCAATATAAGTTCATTTTATGTATCAACTTGGCTGGGCTATGGTGTGCAGTTGTTTGGTCTAACACCAGTCTAGATGTTACTGTGAAGGTATCTTTTTAGATATGATGAACATTAACAATCAATAAACTTTAAGCGAAGCACATTTCTCTCCATGGTGTGGTGGGCCTCACTCAATCAGTTGAAGGCCTGAAGAGCAAAGCCTGAGGTTCTCCAGAATAGGAAGAATTCTGCCTCAAGACTGTAACATAGGAATCCTGCCTGAGATTCCAGCCTCCTGACCTGCTTTGTGGATTCTGGATTTGCTAGCATCTATAATCCCATGACCCGATTCCTTAAAATCTCTCTCTCAATAGTATGGACATTATACATCTACATCCAACATATATATGTTACACCTACAAAAATAGTGTTGAGGCACAGGGCCACAGGAGGGGCCAGTCCCTAGAACTCAGAGGATCAAGGAGAGGCAGGATTTGAACAAGAAAACACAGTCATTGGGACGAGCAGGAAAAGTCACTGGGTGCTGATCCCCAGAAAGCTGGAGCTCCCTAACTTCCAGAATAATTTCCCAACAGGCGTCCCTGCTGCTGTTCTTGCCTACTGGCGCCTTTTCCAGCCCCCAGCCACAGCGAGCTGGTTTAATACACTGGATCCTTTCATTCCCCTGGCTAAGGCCCTCCCCAGGCTCACCAACTTGCATGGGAAAATTAGATTCCTTACTGTGACCTTCAGGGCTCTGTGCCACCTGACCCCGTGAGCCTGCCTCTCAGACCACCACTCGCATCCTGCTCCAGCCCCAGCAGCTCCCAGCAGGGCCTCTCCTCCCCAGGCATGGTCCTGCCTCGGGTCCTCCCCTGGAACACTCTCCCTGCAAGTATGTCCACAGCTGTCTCCCTCATTCCCCTCAGGTTTCTGCTCCCATGTGGCCTTATCCAAGAGCCCTGCCTGAGCTCCCCGTAGAAAGTGCAGGTCTTCCGTGACTCCTTCTCCCATGAGTACTCCGTGTGTCCTAATAGCACTTCCAATAGCCTTCCTATTCACTTGTTGTCAGTCTCTCCTAGAACGTACCAGCAGGGAGCATCTGGCCCACGGAGTCCTCCCTGGTGTGGAGCACATGCCTGCCACAGGCTGCACCTGCCTGCAGGCAAATCGCAGAAGCTGGGGGCTGGACAGAGATGGTACTTACAATGTATCTGTTCCACAGGGATCCCCTGAAGTCAACCAACAGTTAGGGACTAACGGGGAACGAGATGGAGACCAGGACACTCTTCCTGGGTCTATAAGCGGAGGAATGAAGAGCACCATGGAAAAGCTTCACCATGACCTCTGTCTCCATCCCCCCCACCCTGCCCGGTGATTAGAACAGGCTCCACCCTACATAGTGTGCCTCACACCGAAAACTGACCCTCCTGTCAGGCACTTGCGGCAGGCCGGGAACCAAGCCAGGCGGCATGGGGAAGAAAGTTCTGACTGGAGCAACATAGCTCCTCAAACATCGTCAGGCCACCTTCGCTCTCATGGCCAAGCCTCTCCAGCCAGCCCCGCATGCTCCCGGCTTCCACTTGGTCCTTTCTAGCTGGATAAACGCTGTTAGAGAAGGAAGCAGAGTAAAAAATAAAATAAAGTAAAATAAAAATGCAATTGCTCAAAAAAAAATGCAATTGCTCTTTTACAGTCTTCCCGTTCAGCATGATATTCATCAGGCACAAGTGAGAGAAGGAGCCTGGTTGTGCCTACCTGAAGATTGGGAGCAGCTCCGTGCTCTGGGGCTCTAGCACTTGTGAAGCTTGGGAAGCCAGTATGGTTTTCTGGGAAATGTGTTGTGCCTCCCCCCGCCCCACCCCCCGCCAAGGGATGAAGAGCAACAGAGACTTGAGCTGACATCATTCCTTTCCTGAGAGTGTCCTTATTTTCACTGTCCCTCTGAAGGTCGGACTTGGCTGTTGGGCATGGCAGAAAATAAAGCCGTGGTATTTTGAGGATCTGGAACACATCAGAACTGAGATCAGTCAGGGAGATGGCTGGCTTTGATAACAGGAGCTGTGACTCTGGCCTCCCACTTTCTGTCTTAGCTATCTTGGGTTTGTATCTGGTGCTCTTTCCTAAATAAATATGAGGATGAAAAAGGACCCAAACCCCACCAGAAGATTCCCCCACCACTTAGAGCAGATCTGACGAAGACATAAGCATCAAGATATTGCCATCAAGAATGGCATTTCACTGGGTTTTATTTTAAGGCAGGAAAAAACAACAATAAAAATTGAAATTCAAAATGAAAGAAGGTAAGTTATTTCAGGTAGGTAATGAAATAGGTTTTCTGTCTCAGTGCTGGGTCAATGGTGGTGCCACCAGCTTGTTGTAGTGGCCTCCCCAGGTGCTCTTCTGGGACTCAAAGGAGACCAAGGGACCCATCTGCACCCAGGCCCTGCCAGCTCTGGTCCTGGCCTTGTGGGAGGAAAGGAAGCCGAAGAGACAGGGAAGAATTACTGGGCTGGGACCTGGGAGAGGACAGAGGTCCAGGGACATCTGATGCCATTTAGCACTGATTTCCCCTAGAAGTATTTGCCAATTTCTCCAGCCATTGCTGAAACTGAGTACTGCTTTTGGCAGAGAAAAAGGGCTAGAATCTAGGCTCCAACAATGGGGACTTCCTGGTGAATGCCCATCCCTCAGTGAGGGCTGTAAAGATAAGGACAGGAGTAGGATAAGGTGGAGACACTGGAGGCCCTTGGAGGCCTCTGAATGATCTCAATCTCCAAAATCGCATCAAGGAAAAATCTCAGATGGCTCTTGTCCTCCAACCTACTGGCAAAGGAGGATGCAATCAATCTCTCTTGAGCATAGTACATATTTCTGCAAACAATTTTGTAAATTCACAATCAAAAATAACCAGCACATGAATTGATAAGGCAACATGAATAAAAATGAGCAGAAATAACAAACAAGAGAAGCAGACCTATAGGATTCTAGAAATTAGTTACCAGACACAGACTTTGTAATTACAATTTTCAAGGGGATAAACAAGACTGAGAATTTCAACAGAGAATGTGAACTATTTGAAAGGAAATTAAAATTACAGAATTAGAAACTGCAATAACTGAAATTAAAAAATCAAAAAATAGGATTAACAGCAGGTTAGATAAGTGGAGGAAGAATTAATAAATAACATGTAGCTAACAATAAGAGATCCAGAAGGAATGAGACAGAAGGATTAAAAAATACAGGGAAAAAGGGTAGGAAACATATAGGGTGATGGGTGAAGGTCTAGCAGTGTAACCGGAGTCTCAGAATTAGATTAGAAAAAAACTGGAGAGAAGAAATATTTGGGTGGAACTGTCTAAAACTAAGAAAAGATATGAAGCCAAAAATTCAAGACCTACAAATTCCAAATGAGAGGAAGGAAGAAAGGAAGGAAGGAAGGAAGGGAAGGGAGGGGCAAGGGAGGGAGGGAGGGAGGGAGGAGGAAAAAAGAAGAAAATGCTTATTTGGGTCCATATTAGTAAGACTACTTTTAAAAAACACATAAAAATTTAAATCTTAAAATCAGCCTGAAAAGAAAGACAAATTATCTTTAAAGGAGCAACACTTAGGGCGCCTGGGTGGCTCAGTGGGTTAAAGCCGCTGCCTTCGGCTCAGGTCATGATCCCAGGGTCCTGGGATCGAGGCCCACATCGGGCTCTCTGCTCAGCAGGGAGCCTGCTTCCTCCTCTCTGCCTGCCTCTCTGCCTACTTGTGATCTCTCTCTCTGTGTCAAATGAATAAATAAAATCTTTAAAAAAAAAAAAGGAAAGGAAGACAAAAAGCAAAGGAATGAAAGGTGTGCCAAGTATACCCATTGGAAGGATACTTCAAGAAGGTGAGATAAAGACATTTTCATGCAAACAGAAGCAGAAAAGCCAATCACACACACTACAAGAAATACTAAGCGAGTTCTCCAGGCACAAGAAAATGATCCCAGATAAAGTTCACTGTTGCAGGAAGAAATGAAGGACACTGAAAAGGGTAAACCTGTGGGTAAATATTAGTAACTTTCGACTATTTACGAACCTAGAAATTCTTGTGGGATAGAAAATAGAAAATTAAAATAGACAGCAATGATCACCTGTGAGTTGGAAAGTGTTACAAGGACCTTGTCTTATCCAAAGAGAGCTAAAAGCACCAAATATTAATTAGGCTTTGAGAAGTCAAGAATTATGCTGTAAAATCTAAGATAACCACCAAAATAATAATAAAAAGTTTGAAACAAAGACTGTTCACACTTTAATAATAGCAGGATGTTTTCTGAACATCTTCCCTAAGGAATTTTTCTGAAACCCTAGCAAAGGTCAACGTACAAACTTGTTCACTGAGGTGATTACGATAAACGTCAGAATCAAACATTAAGTGATTGAAGAATCTCTGTGACAGATGACAATACAGCCATTGAAGGTGATACCCTCAAATAATATTTAATGGCACTGAAGAGATGCTGTGCACATAAGAAGTGAAAAGAGTAGAAATAAACATTGCCAGTAGAGCATGACTAAATTTAGTTTTTAAAGTACACATACAGGGGCGCCTGGGTGGCTCGAGCCCCACATCGGGCTCCCTGCTCAGCGGGAAGCCTGCTTCTCCCTCTCCCACTCCCCCTGCTTGTGTTCCCTCTCTCGCTGTGTCTCTCTCTGTTAAATAAATAAATAAAATCTTTAAAAAAATAAAGTACACATACAGGCAGAGAAGGTACCCTAAAAAATATAAAGTAGAGCTTCCCTGGTGGTGAAATTACAAGAGATTTTTACTTTCTTATTTTTTAAAAATATTTTATTTATTTATTTTATTTGAGAGAGAGAGAGCAGAGGGAGAATCTCAAGCAGACTCAGGGTGGAGCACGAGCCCAATGTGGGGCTCAATCTCACAACCATGAGGTCATGACCTGAGCTGAAATCAAGAGTTGGTCGCTTAACCAACTGAGCCACCCAGGCGCCCCTACTTTCTTCTTGTTTTTTTTTCTACCATAAATGTATTTTACATAATGTAAATACATAATACATAAATGTATGTTACTTTTATAATCAGTAAAAAGTTCTTAACAAGCAATAAACTGACTGTTTTCTTTTAAAAATAAAAGGTGTGAGGGGGCGCCTGGGTGGCTCAGTGGGTTAAAGCCTCTGCCTTCGTTCGGCTCAGGTCATGATCTCAGGGTCCTGGGATTGAGTCCCTGCTGAGCAGGGAGCCTGCTTCCTCCTCTCTCTGCCTGCCTCTCTGCCTACTTGTGATCTCTCTCTCTCCCTGTCAAATAAATAAATAAATAAATCTTAAAAAATAAATAAATGAAAGGTGTGAGGGCATCTGGGTGGCTGAGTTGGTTAAACATCTGCCTTCAGTGGGGGTCATGGTCCTAGGGTCCTAGGCTTCTCTGCAGGAAGCCTGCCTCTGCCTGCTACTCCCCCTGCTTGTGCTCTGTTTCTCTTTCTCTTTCTTACTATGTCAAATAAATAAATAAAATCTTTTTAAAAAATAAAAAAAAGGCATTAAGACACCTCTTCCTCTTAGACACAGTCGAAGACATCTGTCAGGATGTAGGAAAATAATACAGCTTTCTCATTTCATTTTTTTATCCTTTTGAATAAATTAGGAGTATCCAGTATCAGCTATAGCTTTTACCCAAGTAGGTCCATTTACATGTGTATTTAATCAATTTTGTACATTCATTCAAAGCCTCAATCACCCTTTATACTATTGGGGGTCTTTTTGTTTTTGTTTTTGTTTTTGTTTTTGCTTCTTATACTGTAGGTGAACACAGAAAAAATAAAATCGTTATTTATTGGTATATTGGGATTCTGGGTGCTTATTTTTTCAAATCCCTGTTACTGCTCTTATAACATGGTTCATGAGATTTTTTTTTTTTTAATCTCAGCTGAGTTGAGCTGGTTCCATGGTAACCTCTGGAAAGGTGAAGTGCAGTCTTCCCCAAGCTCCCATCAATCATGCTCACAGGGAGAGATCTTGGAACTGCAAGCGTGACTCACTGGGACCAGCCATCTGTGACCTGGACTGGTGTCCTTCATGGCTCGTGAAAACCAACAGTATGACATGAAGTCATTCTGGAAGAATAAAGACAGCGCGTGCTGAAACCCTGGAATGTGGCCCAAACTGTAGAAGGAACAGGCATTAGTCTGCTTAGGTGTTAATGTTTTCTCCCTTTTCCATCTTTGCTTCAAGTTCATGTCCAGGGCAGGTCACTGATGATTATAAGAGAGACGCCTTGGCAGGGGTTAGAATTTTTTTGAACTACCTGGGTTCCCCCCCCCCCCGCCTCAATTTCCCTATGCATAATTTAAAAAAAAAGACCATTATCTGAAGTTAGATATGCAAATAAAATTGATTTAAAAGCAATAAAAATCAGAATAGGCCAAGTAAGCATTCTTCTGTCCTCACATTTCCACGGTGAACCTGTGATTGCTAACAGTGGCTTTCCTAGGACAGAGCACTCCTACTAGAACCAGCGGGAGATCAAAGAGAATGGGTGTTGTCAGGTAGCTGTTGGACAGACAGAGCAACACAGCCCGGGTCAAGGTCTCCCACAAATGATCAAGCACACTCTGGGAGCCAGCCAGATCTGTTCTGATACCCTCCATTTTCACATGGCTCATTTCTCCACCTTCCAAGAAGGGATTCATGGGTAACCATGAAAACCTTTGCAAAAGAACTACAGATTTTTCATTAAAAAGAAAATGCAATACAGGTCCCAACTTGAGCTTCAGCTAGGATTCATGTGTGTTGAACTTGTATGTACAGTGCAAGCATTACAGATTACGAGCACCCATGCCTAAGCACACGCACGCACAACATAGAGTAACAAAGAGAGAGGTTTTGGATCTACCCTGTCTTGCCACATACCACCACACAGCTCTGGCACCAGGAGGGTCCCAGAAATTAGGGCCAGTGTCCATAAAAAGATGTGGTGGTAACAGAGGAAGACCATAAGGCCCAGCAAAATTAGTATGACATCAGATGTGCCCAGGGGGCCACCATGTGCCCAGAACAGGGACAATATCCAAGGAGCAGACTTACCCAAGGGCAAGTGAGGCGTGTCCCAGGGAGAGCCCGAGATGTGACGGGAGAACCTCACACTGAAATGGAGGTCAGTGGGGGAGCAGAGGGGCAAGGGGGCACTGGTAGAAGACAATAAAATTTGTGTTATGGCTCATAATGTGACCCCATTAGACACACAGGCTGGTGAAGCCCAGGGAAACGCAGGCTGCAAGACTGTATCTGAGGCTGTAATTATCAGCCCATTTATTTTCACCGGTGACAGGAGCAGAAGCTCAGTAATTGGAGGAGAGTTGTGCAAAGACTCAGACAAATTGTGTCCCACTCTCTTCCATATTTTATAGGGAACGCTTACAACTAGATGAACTCTGGAACAGACTACGGCTCGTTACTTCTGACAGGTTGTGCCAGAAAACATGTATTGCCAAGTGATTCATCACCATTTATACCCAGATCATAAATCTTTATTTTCCAAAAGCTGTGCTTTGGATTCGGGGCAGACCATAGTGTTTATTCTTTTTTTGCTGGCAGTCAGAAGAACAGCCTCTTGATGTCCTTCCCTACGGATTTTATCGTTTCTCCAGGAACCACTTTGCACAGTTTCTTGGGACTTGTTTTCTACCCAACTTAAAAAAAAAATACAGTCGCTATAATTATGGAAAGATTTTTCACAAGTTGGTTTTCAAAAACTTTTGGGGTGACTGAGTTGGCTTGACCCCCACCATACAATACTGCATTGTTTCATCTATTATACAGAGTTAGAGACTGTGCCTTATCCTGAAATAAACTTTCTGAAATTGCTAGGGAAGTGGAATTATTATTTTTTAAACTCTTATTTTTTAAAGAAATTACTTCAAGACCATAAGTTATCCTAAGACCATAAAGGGAAAGAAATGAACTTTGGCTTATTATTTACCAGGCTCTTCATAGAAATGAAATAAGCCTCATTTAATCCTCATGAAAACCTTGCCAAGTGGTCATTGTCACAGGCAGGGTTCTTTTCTCCATAGCTGGAGACCCCTGGGGTCCTAGCATAATTTAAAGATTGAAACCAATCTGGCCCCAACTGTTCCATGGAGATTTTGTTGATCTGATGTCAGCTGGCCACCATGGAGACTGTGCCATGGGAATCTACATCCATCTGGATGATCAAGACTTACCCATGAAAAAGCATTCTAGAACCATGCCTCTATCCACACATGCGTACCCCACCACCACCACTACTCACTCCCAAACCAGTGGCAGAGCCCTGTCAATTTTAATTCTAAAACATTCCTCAAATTTCTCCCTCCCTTCCCCCTGTTGCCATGACCAGACTCACGATTACCTGGACTCAAGAATCTATCCTCCGTTCAGCTCTGTGTGGTAGGCCCATCTTCTCTCCTGTGGGAGCCAGCCTCCAAGGTGGCATCGCAGTCATCCAGACCTCCCAGGATTCACATGCTTGTCAGACACTTCCCCTACGGTACTGGAACTGGCCCTGTGCGACCCACTGAATAAAAGAGGACTAACAGTGACCTCTAGGACTGAATTGTAAAAGGCCTTGTAGCTTCTTCTGCCTCATTTTCTTGGATCCCAGACCCAGCATGTAAGTAAGAAGTTGGCCACCCTGAAGCAGCCAGAGATGGAGAGGGCACTTAGGGCGAGAGCCAATGAAGAGAGAGATGACTAGACGGTCACAGCTGTTCCAGTCATCCCTGCTGATGCCCCAGATGTTGTAGAGCACAAATGAGTTGTCTCTGCTGACCTCTGTCCAAATGGTAGATGCATGTGTGTCCCCCAAATTCACAGGTGCAAAATCCCAGTGCCTAGGAATGTGCCTGTATTTGGAGATAGGGCCTTTAAAGTAAGTAAGCTAACAAGAGGCCATTAGGGTGGGCCCTAATCCAATCTTACTGGTAATAGGAAGAGGAGATTACTTAATAAGAAGATTAGGACACAGACAAGAAGGGGAAGACCACGTGAGGGGACACGGGGAGAAGGTGGCCATTGAAGAGCCATGGAGAGGGGCCTTGGAAGTAACCAACCCTGCCTACACCTTGATCTTTGAGCCACGAAAAAATAAATTTCTTTGTTTAAGCCTCCAGTCTGTGGTACTTGGTTATGGTCGCTTAGCACACCAATATGGTGGCAATAAATGGATATTTTTGCCTTAAGCTACTGAAGTTTTTGGCGTAATTTGCAACACAGCAATTTATAACCAGCATAGCCTAACCTCTCAGACATACTTATTTTTAAATCACGGGCCCAGTAGAGGCTCTACATCTCCCAAAGAAACACATTCCATATAGAAAGAGATTGTAATGTTTTGAAACTGACATTCTTACTGAAGCTTAATTGTGGTTCTGCTGTAATCCCACGGAGGGGAGAGTATGGGGGCGCTTTTCCGTCACCTGCAGGACCCACAAACAGCACAGCCCAGACTCCTGCCTTGGGATTCCAGCCTTCCAGGCTGCAGTGAAATGGAGAAGTTAATTGCCAGGCTATAAAAACGCAATGACTATTAGGTCCCTCAATGTGCTATCATCGATTAGCATCATGACAATGGCAGAATTAGGGGAAACAAATGTGCTGTATAGCCTCCCAGCTGAAACTCTGCAAAAGGTTAATTGGATTCCATTTCAGAATCTGTGCACCTCATAGGAGGTTGGACGTGCTTATAACCAAACAAGGTACAAGATGCTGGGAAAATGCAGCTCGATCTGGATCCAAGTTCATACACTACCTCTCCCTCAATTAATCAGAAGGCACTGTCAGGTTTTGATCTTTCTTTCCCCCAAGTTTCAAGCCATTAGTGATTCACAGGTGTTCCTGCTCATTGATTTGGAAATCGCAGAGGCCCCTGAGTTGTGTTTCTGTGGGGAAAATGAAAACAGTAAGGAGTCAGCAAAAGAATTTCCTGAGTTCTTTCACTACTGTAGGAGGGCCCAGAGTTGCCAATAACATGGGAAACACATTAACTTCCTCCCAGTTTGTGGCCAGGTCACAGCCAGCTAAGGGGCTCTGCCAAAGCCCCAAGCAGAATTCCAGGGTGGCAAACTAACATGTCTACAGTCGGACACATGGCCTTTGAAAGTGAGGTGTCGGAAACATCTGTGGCATCACCCCCAACCCCACACTTTTGTAAACTGCTGGCAAAGGGGGTTTGGCTTTATGGTTCTAAATCCCTCAGCATTCTCTGGGTGTAGCCCATTCTGAAAGTAGTTAAGAATCACTTTGGAACAGGTCAGGACACCTGGGACGTACAGGCACATACTGGAGATGATGCGGGTTCAGTTCCAGATTTCCCGCAATAAAACAAGTATCGCAATAAAGGGAGTTAAATGGAGTTTTTGGTTTCCTGCTGCATACAGCAGTTATGTTGACACAACCCTGTAGTTTATTAATTGTGCAATAGCGTTGTATCTAAAAGAATAGCTTATGTACCTTAATTTTAAAAATACTTTATTGTTAAAAAATGTTTACCATCATCGAAGCTTCCAATGAGTGATCAGTAATCACTAATCACAGAGTACCAGAACAAATGTAATAGTGAAAAGGTTGAATTACTAAATTATTAGAGAATTACTGAAGTGTGACCTATAGACACAAATTGAGCAAATGTTGTTGCAAAAATGGCGCCAATAAACTTGCTCAATGGAGGGCTGTCATGAACCTTCAACTTACAAAACACACACACACACACACACACACACACACACACAACAGTATCTGTGTTGGGGAGCAAAAATTCCTGTCCTTTTCAAGGTCCTTCTAGCTAGACTAAGAATCAAATTGACATGAGACAGATTAGGAGGAGAAAATCAAATTTAGTAACATACATACAAGAGAATCCACACATATATGGAAATTCCAAAGACAATCAAGCAAAATGAAGTGTATGTGTCATCCTGAACTAAGGAGAAGAAGGTGGGGGTCTGGGACTTCAGAGGAAGGAAGTATAATTCACAGGAAGATGAAAAAGAGTAAGTCTTTGTTAATGAAATACTTGCTGGGCCACCCAGAAACCATGGGACAAAGAGAGGATTTTGACTGAGCAGGTTCCTCCCTGTCCACTATTCCTGGTTCATATCATAATGTAGTGATCTGGGGTGATAGCCCTCTTCCTGGAGAAGGTCCTATATCTAAATTGTTTTTAGGAAGTTATAGGGGAGGCAAAGAGATTTCCCTGAACCTGATTGATTTTGATTGCTTTGTAACTCAAAATAATGTTCCTGCCAAGAAACATATTTCTGGTGGCCTGCCCTTGCCCCTACCTCCATCTGCAAAGTGCAATTAAATGAGTTATGCCCTGGGCGCCTGGGTGGCTCAGTGGGTTAATGCCTCTGCTTTCGGCTCAGGTCATGATCTCAGGGTCCTGGGATCGAGGCCCGCATCGGGCTCCCTGCTCAGCGGGGAGCCTGCTTCCCCCTCTCTCTCTCTGCCTGCCTCTCTGCCTCCTTGTGATCTCTCTCCCTCTGTGAAATAAATAAATAAAATCTTAAAAAAAAAAATGAGTTATGCCCTGATGTAGAATTGCGTAGATAAATTGTATCATTTTCTACCACTTCCAACTACATCTCAACTCTCCATCAGCAGAAAGCTTGCTTTGACCAAGTATCTGCTGATTTAAATTTCCTTTGCTATATACATTTTGTGCCAAGTCCAAAGCCATTGGATTTGGTAAAAGTCTTTAAGAACTTAGCCACTGGATGTGGTTAGGTTAGTCACGGGATATTATCGTCCTGATTTGGGAAGGTATTCACTCAGGGAGCACTTAACATAGAACCAGAAAACAAAGGAACCAAGAATGGAGACCTTGAGATCACCTTTATGTATGAACGACCAGGGTCCCAGCCCTGGGCCTTGAGCTGGTCATTCTCCAGCTAGAGGCAGGAGTTTTATGCTGAGGATATCCGCTCCCTTCAATAACCAGAACTTGCTCCCCACTTCTTGATCCTAGAATTCTGTGATCAGATTGTCCAGAGCGTCCATCCAGGCCTGCTACTAACTTCTGTCCCAATTCTGTGCTCTGTAGGGTAGCCTATGCTGTCTGCGTGCATCACTGGGGACACAAAGTGCCAAGGGGCAGGTGCTTACAGGGGAAGGGATGGAGGCTCCTCATGATACAGATAGAGAAGGGGGCCTGCAGTTTTGCAGTTGGGAGGTCATACAAAATTAGTCCTGAAAAAGCTATATTTGCTTTAGCAACAAGGAGGTTACAGAGAACCCTCCACCTTTTGCCTCCTCTTCTTCACAACTCCATCAGCACTGTGACAAAAAGCTGAAACTTAATTTTCTTATTTCCTTGAAGGTCATCTTTCTATTATTTAGTAACATAAGTTAAACTTAGTAACACAAGTTAAAATTTGTCTCTCATTTCAAAGCAGTGTTTTTACCCTTTTCACGTGCTCCTCTACTGATTTCTTATTATGAGCTATTGATCCTCAGTGGAAAGAATAATGTGTCCACCTAGATTCTCCCCTGCAGTGCTTCAGGGCTCTTGTGATTAATGAAGGTTCTGCATGGCTGAGAGGAGCCCCGACCCTTGAGGTGTGAAGCCAGCCCTGGAAAAGGTACAACCTAAGCTGTGAGACTGTGGTATTTGAATTCATTCTTATATCCTTCATGTGTGAAAAAGCTAGCTTGGAAATTGGGACCCACAAAAGGGACCCCTCCCCTTCCCCCACCAATGGCCTGACCCATGTCACAAACCTAAACCTAAGTTAACTTACACTTATGGGAAACAGCTGTCAAGGAAGCCTAATGTACCCCAATCACAATCCTCTGATTTGGCTTTAGCTAGCTCACCTTACTGTAGAAAATAGGAGCAGCTAGCCAGTCATGCCCTGTTTCCATGCTGCCTCCTCTAACCCTTTATAAAACTTGCTCCCCACTTCTTGATCCTAGAAACCCTCAGGAAGCATGTTCCGCTGTTTATGAAACACCGTAGTCCCCCATCCATGGATTGTTTTCCCTCGAATAAAGGATATTAAACTCATTACTAATTGTTTTAGTTTTGTCATTGGACAGTTTTGGTGGCAAGATGGGACCCAGAAACAGCGGCTGAAGATCTGGGGGACCTTTCCTAGATCCAGGTGAAGGTATCTACAAAGCCCTTGTGATTCTCTGCTCTGCTCTCCAGGATCTCCCAAAGCTTCTCTTAGATTGAACTCTGTTTCTTTTGTATTCTTAGCCCCTTGAGCTTGTCTTTATCCTTCTGACTCTAGATTTTCCAGGTGAGACTTTGTGAACCACAACATTTGGGTTTATGTCGAACTTCATCTACAAAGTAAATGCCTTCAGGGGGTCAGAAACTGCACAGGCAGCCAGAAACCATAAATCTAGTTGAATTAGGGAAGATATCAACAAGGAGAATAATGGGGACACCTCAGTCTAAGAAAACAAAATGGCAGCCATCAGAAGACTCACTGGGCCTTGACATAAGTCCACAGCATAAATTCTAAATAAATATAGAGGAGAAATTTGGACTTTTTTTGATCACATCAAAAACTAAGCAGGCCTAAGTCAGGACTATTAACACCCATTAGGACATCTACCACTTTAAAGAACACCATGAAAGACATTATAGATCTGTTGCTCATGGGAGTTTGAGAGCCAAAGCTCCAAAGTTGGTGGGGATGGGTCAACCATTTAAAAGCTGTTAGAGTGCTCACCACCTAACTCTAAGGCTCCCGTGCTCATGAAATGGATTAGACTGACAGTAGGTCACCAACCAATCTCAAGAAAATCTCTGTGCAATAAGGTATACTGTAAAACACTACAAAATCCCTAACTTAGGGGCACATCCCATTACATATTAATTTAGCTCCAAGAGACCCAAATTTGGCTAAAGAAATGGGATTCCCAAGTTTTAAAGAATTAAATGTGCCCCCTTTGCACACAACTGCTTATTTTATGTCTAAGAACTACAGTCCTGGAAGCTATAGATGTTTCCAAGAATGGCAACATCTTACTAAGACAACCTAGAATTACAATAGCTATTATGGGGAATATTCCAATTACACAAGATCATTCATTTAAGAAGTGTATTTGAAACCTATTGAATGGGAGAAAATATTTGCAAATCATATATCTGATAAGGATTAATATTCAAATATATAAAGAACTCATACAGCTCAATATTAAAAAAACAAATAATACCATTGAAAAATAGGCGGAGAATCTAAATATACATTATTCCAAAAAAGACATACAGATGGCCAGCAGGCACTTGAAAAGCTGCTCAACATCACTCACCATCAAGGAAATGCAAATCAAAACCACAATGAGCCATCACCTCATACCTATTCGAATGGATATTATCAAAAAGACAAGAAAGAGTGTTGGCAGAGATGTAGAGAAAAGGAAACCCTTGTGCACTGTTAGTGGGACTGTAAATTGGTGCAGCCACATGGAAAACAGTATGGAGGTTCCTGAACAAATGAAAAATAGAATTACCATATGATCCATATAATGAGCAATTTCACGTCTGGGTATTTATCCAAAGGAAACAAAAACACTAAGTCAAAAAGATATACGCATCCCCATGTTCATTGTGGCATTATTTATGATAGCTTAGACATGGAAATAACATAAGTGTCCATCAGTGGATAAATGGGTAAAGAAAATGTGGCATATATAGACAATATTTTGAATATTACATAATATATAAATAATATATTATTCAATACATATTGAATATTATTTAGCCATAAAAAGAGAATGAAATTTTGCCATTTGTGATGTGAATGGACCTTGAAGGCATTATGCTAAGTGAAATAAGTCAGACAAAGACAAATCCCATATGATCTCACTTATATGTAGAATCTTCAAAAAAAGAAAAAACAGGGCGCCTGGGTGGCTCAGTGGGTTAAAGCCTCTGCTTTCGGCTCAGGTCATGATCTCAGGGTCCTGGGATGGAGGCCCGCATCGGGCTCCCTGCTCAGCGGGGAGCCTGCTTCCTCCTTTCTGTCTGCCTGCCTCTCTGCCTCCTTGTGACCTCTCTCCCTCTGTGAAATAAATAAATAAAATCTTTAAAAAAGAAAAAGAAAAAACAAGCTCATAAATACAGAGAATGAATTGGTGGTTGGTAGACCAGGATCAGGGGTGAAAGGGGTGGAGGGAGTCAAAATGTACAAACTTCCCAGTTATAAAATAAGTGAGTGATGGGATGTAATGTATAGCAGGGCAACTATAGTTAATAATACTTCACTGCATATTTGAAAGCTCCTAAGAGAGTAGATCTTAAAAGTTTTCATTACAAAGCAAAATGTTGTAACTATGTGTGGTGACAGATACTAACTAGACTTATTGTGGTGATCATTTTGCAGTATATACAAATATTGAATCACTATGTTGTACACCTAAAATTAATACAATATTATATGTCAGTTATACCCCAATTTAAAAAAGGGGTGGTGGTGGGCGCCTGGGTGGCTCAGTGGGTTAAAGCCGCTGCCTTCGGCTCAGGTCATGATCCCAGGGTCCTGGGATCGAGGCCCACATCGGGCTCTCTGCTCGGCAGGGAGCCTGCTTCCTCCTCTCTCTCTGCCTGCCTCTCTGCCTAGCTGTGATCTGATCTCTCTCTCTCTGTGTCAAATAAATAAATAAGGGCGCCTGGGTGGCTCAGTGGGTTAAAGCCTCTGCTTTCGGCTCAGGTCATGATCTCAGGGTCCTGGGATCGAGGCCCGCATCGGGCTCTCTGCTCAGCAGGGAGCCTGCTTCCCCCTCTCTCTCTCCCTGCCTCTCTGCCTCCTTGTGATCTCTCTCCCTCTGTGAAATAAATAAATAAAATCTTTAAAAAAAAAATAAAATAAATAAATAAATAAATAAATAAATAAAATCTTAAAAAAATAAAAAAATAAAAAATAATAAATAAATAAATAAGGGGTGGTGGTGATACTCCGACACCAGCTGTCTTGTGGCAACTGCTGGTCTGAGTGGGTTGCAGTCAAAGTATTTGTCATTTTTTGTTTGTTTCCTACTGTATCGATTGACTCATTTCATGATAGTTTCTTACAATTTTCCTCCTGCCATTTTTCAAACAAAGATGACAGATAAAATATTCTGTGAGACTTCTATTCTGCCTTTTCTGGCCTCTCTTCTCTTTACATTTGCCGAGTGAATTTGTGTATTTGTCTTCTGTTCTGACACTGACGTTGTCCAGGTCCTCACCAGTTTACGTATTCACTTTCTTCACTAAAAGGTTTTTCTGCCTTTTTTTTTTTTTTTACTAATACCACTTAAATTACTTTAACTTATTCTCTTAAATAATTCTACTTAGTTTAGGAATGCTTTAAAATTGAGATAAAAAATTTCTTTATAGAGGACTGAGAGAGAGAGGGAGAATCAGAAAGTGGCCAGTGACTTAAAAAATGTATCCATCTTTTGCTGAAAGTAGTAGAAATATAATAAAGCAAAAAGAGTCTTGGTTCCACAATGACTCTACAACCCAACCCACAAAAAGCTCTCAAGTTATCTTTGCTTGGTGTAGAGTGATTTCCTAGGGGTCAGGAGACCCAGTTCTTAATTCTGACCTTATTGCTAACCTTTTAAGTCTTCTAAACCCAGGTGACTGTACGGACTTAGGGAATCCATTGAACTGTCCTTGGCCCTGATTTCCCTGTCTATAAAAGGAGATGTGGGATAGAGACTAAAATCCTTCTCAGCTGCAAAATGCTAAATTAGGTCTTTACATTATTTTTGATGGCCTGAAACATGACCTTGATTACCTTTTTAACTTGATGGAAGAATGTAAAATTTTTGGTGTTATTAGTTTTGTATGGGGGGCGGGAGGAAGGGAATGGCCCCTTAAGCACTGTGAAAAAGTAAAAAAGTAATTGTTCCCAAATCAACAAACAGAATGGGGTACCTATTTTAATTGGCATGCAGAAACCTCCAAAACCCTTCAAAATTCCAAAATACCTTCATTGAAACACTCATTGCAAAAAGGTAATGAAAAATTAAAGACACGAAAGGTACCTAAAACAGAAGACCATCAGGCTCACCTGACTCCCTCTACTCCCCTTTATCCTCCTTTACCTGAGTACTTAAGGACTACTAATCCTCTAACTGAACTGTCTTTCTACTCTGAAGAGACTAAGTGACTATAAACAAAAGTCTGCCAAGTTAGTGGTCTTACAGAAACCCCATACCTACCCTCAGTGGAGGGCCCCCACATGGGCCCCTCCCATACCGACCAGACTCCAAATGATTCTCCTGTAACTTCTACACTATTCCCTTCAAAACCCAAGGGGAAAGTAAAATTAAAATTAAAACTAAAACTAAAATTAAAACGGAAAACCTTGCCAAATTCGGGTAGATACCAAGGCTATACTCTCGCTTTTAAACCCCACTTGCTTTGGACCCTGTAGATTTGGACCCTGAGATCTTAGGAAAACTGGCAGAAGCAAACGAAGGATGAGAATCACCAGACTCTGCTCTCCCAAGCCTCTGCTGTGCCCAATCGAGCAGAAAGTATAATTTCAAGTCCTTTCCTTTCCAAATCCAGACGCATTGATTATTGATCCTTTCTCTCCCAGGGACGACTGTTTCCTTCTCCTAAAGAAAAAAAAAATTTTTTTTTTAATGTATTCGTTCATTTGAGAGAGAGAGAGAGAGGGAACGAGAACAGTGGGGAGAGGCAGAGGGAGAAGCAGACTCCCCGCTGAGCCGAGAGCCCAACATCGGACTCAATCCCAGGACCTGGAGATCCCCACCTGAGCTGAAGGCAGACGCCCAACCATCTGAGCCACCCAGGCATCCGACAGCTGTTGCCTTCTTGTTTGTCTCATGTGGTGTCCTAAGAACTTGGCTTGGCAAACATCACACTGGGAGCTCTAAAAATATGGCCAGACAGAAATGTGGGTTGCACTCCAACTGTGGCTGGGGTCCTTTCCACTTTTGCCAGTTCTCGGGGGAACTATCTAAATCTACCTTTTTGAGGTGATCTTTGGCAGTGACTCTGGATCTTGAGAGGGTACTATCTTTTGCACCCTCTGTGGGGATAACTCTTGCATCCAGGGGGCTGTTCAATTCTGCCAGGAAAACCAACTGTTTATCTTGGGTGGAACCTGACAAGATATTTGAAGGGATTTTTTTAAGCAGCTCTGTAGTCAGAAATTGTTCAAATTGAAAGCAGATATTCAGAGCCCGATAGGAACTTTTTTTTTTTATGTCTTTTTTTAAATGTCTTCCTCCCCTAAGCTAAATGAAACTATGTACCCAGAATGAAAAAACAAAACAAAACAAAACAAAAAACAACAAACCATTCCAAAGACAAAGAGCTCTAAATCTAGAACATAAGAATGTTCTGATTTCCATCTTACTTGAAGATCTTCTCCCTTTATAAAGGTATAAAGAAGCACACTGGAAAGAAAAGAAAAAGGAGGAGGAGGAGGAGAAGCAGCAGCAAACCAAAGACAATGTAGTTGGATGGGTGGGCCAGCCTGTGATGTCACTCAGGTTACAACCCAATTCTGAAAAATTAAAAACAACTGTCCTTATCTTATACATTGAGCCTTTACAAGAACAGAAATTCAGCTCAAAAAGCAATTCAAAGCCCACCTATCCTTTTTACCAATCCTAAAATAAACCCTAATTCATCTATAAGGCTTGGAGGTATTGTAAAATTCTGAATTTAGGAAACAAAATCCTTCTCGGAGGGACTTGGGTCCTTTCCTTCCCTGTGCCTTTGAGATGTAAATGTTCTACCTAGTCTTCTTCAGGAACTGAGGGCCATCTCTTTGAAATGCAAACTTCAAGGAGGTAATTCTTATGCGAAGGAAAAAAGAGAGAAAAAAGGAAAAGGCAATTTGGAAACTAGACAAATGAAAAATCTTCACAAAGATGAAGTCATCTGAGCAGGTGAGCTTCATTTTTATTTCATCTGCGAGAAACACAATTTGGATCCAACTATTCCTTTATAAATTAGTGAATTTTGCATTATTGGACCTAATAGCTAAAATTTTAAAAAGAAAGGCTATCAGATCTGTTTTTTATTTCTCTGTATGTTATGTATATCTCTGTGTATGTGTTATAAATATGTGATTTTTCTTCTACCTTGGTACCGTCAAAAGTATTTTGTAAAGAATTCTATTTGATTAGCTTAAAGAAAATTAAGCATTTATATAAATCAAGTATACTCTCAGATATTTAGAAACTAACACAAATGTTGTTTAAGTCCTCATGATCTGGGATACTCTTCAGTAAGCAAAAGCTAGTTTGTTTGTTAGTTTAATTAAAACAGGCATGTCTTGGGGCACCTGGGTGGCTCAGTCAGGTAAGCCTCTGACTGTTGATCTAACTCAGGTCTTGATCTCAGGGTCCACACCCATTGTGGAGCCCATTTTTAAAGAAATAAAACCAAAAACTCTTAAAAGTTAAAAGCTCTTTAGAGTTATCAATATTAAATACAATACTATACAAAACTTTCATTCTATTTAGGTTTACTAACAAACAATCAAATAAGCTCATGTTATCGCTGTTACAAAATTTGTTGGCAAGAAAGATGACTTAAAATGTTTAGCTGTTTAAGGTCTCATGAGTTATCTAAACATAATTACTAAGAACAAGTAAATTAAATAGATGTAAATAAGATACAAGTTTATAAACTTTTCAACAATAATTACACTCATGGCACATCTACTTAAAAAATATGGTAACCTGAAACTTTAAAGTTATACTGAAATAAGTCAAATGATGAATATTCAATGAATATCTAGATCATTTTCAAGTAAGATACTGAAACAGTAATAACTGAACATACATTTGTCCACTTTTGGCTTCCTTTTACGGAGGAACTAAAGATATCTGAGTCTATTCATAAACATGTTTTATGCCACATTGAAAAATTCACTACAAGGACGAATATACTTCTAGAAATTACTATATATATATATGTGTGTGTGTATATATACGCGCGCACACACACACACACACACACACACATGCCAATCCATAGAATTGTAGTTTGACAGTCCACAAGTGCTTACTTCTTGATTTTCACTGGAAATTAATGATTCTAAGGGTTAAGAATTCTAATTGATTCTAATTCTAATTAAAACTACTAGAAATAATGTAGTTAACAACTATGAAAGGAAAGTAGGATGCATTTTGGTAAGAAAACGTATGAAGTATGGATATGAATTTTTTGTTAAGGAAAAAAAGAGACCAATCTGTGCTAAAGTAAAATTATTGATCCAGAATGGGGGGGGTGGGGAATAAGACTAATTTGAATGGATATAAAAAAATAGTATAAAGTATTTACGAGAAAGGAACCTTGGGAAAGGAATTTTAGGTGTAGTTAAACTGGCTAAGATTGGAATGGATTTATTTAAGTTTTTAAAAATGAGTTTTAATATAAAAAGTACAGTGGAACAAAATTAGAATTTGGTTTTCTCTCTGTTAAAAGGACAAAGTTTTCTTGTACTATTGGTCTGTTCTTCACAAGAAATTGTGAAAGCTTTTTTTTTTTAAAAAACTTTTGAGTAATCTATACCCCTGGGGCAAATAATAAAAAATAAATAAATAAAAATAAAAATAAATAAAATACATTAAAAATAATAATAATAGTAAACTTTTGAGTAATCTACTTGGACAGCAAAGATCTTGTGTCTTACCAAAATAATTTGCTGTGCTTCCTGTTGTCTTTATCAGGTAGGATTACTTAAGAAAACCTAGTCTTCTTCATATTAAAGGAGCTAAGTTTTGTTCATCACTATGTTACCTTCTGTATTTGCCTTTAACATCCCATTTGTCACTTTGGTGAAATAGATAATTAAGTATTATTTCCTAACTGTTTGTGATTCTATTTCATCAAATGTTCAAGCCTTTTGCCATTTTGACAAGTTTCCCAAACCAAATTCTAAAAGGAGTCTTTTGACCTCAAAGTACCTTTGAGATTTCCCAGAGAATCCCTGGAAAATCTGAAAGAATTTATTTCTCACCTTGTAAAGGAGAAATGTTAAACTAATTAGGTTTATTTGGGCGAATTACGTGGGTAACATTGTCAAATGAGAAGTGATGATAAACCTTAGGTTACATGTGTTTGGTTATATGTTACTAATACAGGTGTTCCAAAAATTGGTTAAAGTCTAGAAATTTGTCAACACTTTCATTGTCCAATTATTTCCAGAAATTTTTGTATGCCACAGAAATTACAACATTTCCTGATCAAATGAACTCTGTGCAGATTTTTAACCATGGGCATTTTTAAGTCTTTTGTCATTTACAGACAGCTATTATTTTATTGTGATGCATCTGCAAAAGTGAGATTCATGGAAAGAACCCTCCCAAGAGCTTCTGAGCAGGCACCACTGCCAAATACAAGATGTTGAAACTTAGGTGCATATTTCACAACTGAAGAAGTCTCCATATGCTGGGGATCCTTTTTCCAGTTACAAACTTTTCTCTGCTTTCCACTGCCTGATTGCCTTGTCCACACTAAGGCCCCTCCCTATAGCATCAGACTCCCTAGCCCTGAGCCTGCAAGTCAATGTTCCTGCCTCCAGTTAAAAAACTCCAAACTTGAGAAACTTCCCATCCTGGCTCTGCAACAGAAAGAGAAATTGGTGTAATATCCTCTTGTGGCTTCTAGGCTCTTCCATCTGACTTGCCTCCAGGGCTATCATCTTTCCAGCTCAGAGCCTTGTCTGTCACCATGCACTCTGCTCTTTCAATAGCCTCCACCCGGGACATCACTTTTAGCAATGCCACTGTGCTCCTCCTAGGATTTTCTTTTCTTCTTTTTTTTTTTTAAGATTTATTTATTTATTTATTTGACATAGAGAGAGAGAGATCACAAGTAGGCAGAGAGGCAGGCATAGAGAGAGGAGGAAGCAGGCTCCCCGCTGAGCAGAGAGCCCCATGCGGGCCTCGATCCCAGGACCCTGGGATCATGACCTGAGCCGAAGGCAGAGGCTTTAACCCACTGAGCCACCCAGGCGCCCCTTTCTAGGCTTTTCTTTATCTGTGGAGGACCTGCACCCCCTCACCAATGGGCAGTTGGATGTTTAAATAGATGGGAAATAGTTGGGAGCTGCGGTTGGGGCTACCTCAGCACACCTGGCTGTCCACAACCAAACCTTCATGGCAGGCTGCCCCTCTCAACCGACATCCCAGGCTCAAGTGGGAATTGTCAGGAAGCATTCAGGACTCAAAATTTGCTTCCTTTGGCAGATCCCTACCACCCTGGTTTGGAGTAAGCATACATGAGGCTATGATGAGGAACTTCTCCTTAACTCTTAAAAGTGTCACAGAATCTCCTGCTACAGCCATAGGTGTCCAACAAAAATCCCTATGCTCTCTGGTCAGGGTTGCTCTTGATAATAGGAGAGCCTTTGACTCTCTTGTAGCTGAGCAAAGAAGTGTCTGTGCTGTGGCCATCATGACTTGCTGCACATAGATGAACGCTTCTGGGAAAGTTGAGAGCCAGCTAAATGAGATCACTGGACAAGCCACTTGGCTTACAAAAAATGACTCCTTGACAAACCATAAGAGACTCTTAATCTCACAAAACAAACTGAGGGTTACTTGGGGGGTAGGAGGATAGGGATAGGGTGGATGGGTTATGGACATTGGGGAGGGTTTGTGCTTTGGTGAGTGCTGTGAAAGGTGTAAGCCTGATGATTCACAGACCTGTACCCCTGGGGCAAATAATAAAAAAAATAAAAATAAAAAGTGACTCCTTCAACAGGGCCTTTCTTTGATCTATTTGAACTAAGTTAGTTTGGGTCATGGGGATCGCGGCTCCCGACCATCCTGCAACGTTGGATATTGTCCTGCTTATAGTCAATCTAATAGTCTCCCAGGTACACTGTGCTCTCTCAAAAGCTTTAAATACATATGGGCAGTCACTGGTAACCAAACAAATGATCTCCCTTCACTCAGAATGCCAAAAACAAGATGGGAAAAAATGGCCAACTAAGGGACCGAGACCTTGATATCCTAACCTAGGACTTCCAGCTGGAGATCCAACCTGACTCCCAACAACAACAAAAAGCGATAGCTCAGAATGGCGCCAATACCTTAAATTTTGACCAATACTCTCAAAGGGGGGTAACTGATAAAGTTAATTTTTATATTGGAACCCCCAAAATGGAGGCTGCCCCAATGGCCTGGCCCACATCACAAATCTAAACCCACATCAGCCTGACTTAGAGGAAACAGCAGTCAAGGAAAGCTAACATTCGTCAGTCACCATCCTCCCTCGGAGCTCTAGCTAGCTTCCCCTACCCTAGAAAGCAGGACTTGCCAGCCTTTAAAGGAAATCCCTGACCTGTTTCCACGTTGCCTCTTCTAACATTGTAGAACTTGCTCTTGCCCAGAATCCCTCGGGAAGAGCGCTCTACTGTTTGTGAGGTACCCTACTCCCCATCCATGCTCTCCTTTCAGTAAAGACCTCCACCTCATTGCCGAACTGTCCTGGCTTAGCCATTTGCCGTGCCGCGAGGAGGGACAGGGGAACACCATTCCTTGCTGATATTCTACGGTGAGAATTCAATGTAAAACTAGCAACCAGACCCAGATTGCCTCCCAGATGGGATGAGCTAAAAAGAGCTGAATAAAGTCCCATGGCTAACTCAAGAGCCAGATAGAAATAGAATAAAATTAAACTGGGGCTAGAATTTGGGGGCAGAAAATAGTACTTTTCCTGTGGTTCTGCTAGAGCCTCGGCGATGCTGGCCTGATGTATAAGATCTAATTTGCGATGCCACAGAGAATTTGCTGGTTCAAATTTCCTTTGCTCCTTACTTTTTGTTCCAAGCCAGAAGCCACCAAAGCTGGCGACAGTCCTGCGAAAGGCCATTGGATGATATGGAGAGAAGGACCTCTAGTGCTGAGCTACTTTTCTATCACCCAGCAGCAAACACTCTTAGGTACTTATATATTTGTCTATTTATCTAAGATTATCACAATACTGCTTCTCTAAGAAAGCCTGGATTTAAAGTTTAAAGTAGTGTTTGTCTTTCACTTCTAGGATAACTTTGAAAAATTTAATAATGACAGAATATAAGCGGTGAACACATAATCCTAGGGAAAGCCTCGAGTAACCAAACAATATTTATTAAGGGCCTAGTAAATCTTCAGGCCGGGGATAGGTACTGAAAGTAATTTTGAGAAGTTTAAGATATAAAAAGGCAACTAAAATACCAGGAGTAAATAAGTCCCAAATAAATAATGAAACATGAAGTGTGTATCTTTCATTTACACACACACACACACACACACACACACACACACACACACACACACAATGTAGGGGATAAATTTTGGAACAAATTGCCATGTTCCAGGCACTCAACCAGGCTCCAAACCACAGCAATAAAAGATAAAGTGTCTATCCTCAGGGGTCCATAGATAATCAAGGGAAGCAGACACATTAAAACTAGAGCTGAACAGTATTCAAAAATGCAGCAATTCTAGCTAGGGCTTCAAGATGGATAAGAGTTGGACGGACCAGGGAAAGGGGGAAGGATTCTCCAGCCCGGGGGGAGTGAAAGCCCTGAGAACACTGGAGTAGAGAAGGCATGGGCCAAGCTCAGGTCTCACTGACATCAGCTCTCCTACAGAGCACAGTGGGAAGGAAGGTTGGCACCCTGTGGGGCATTCAGCATCTCCGATGTGATACTGATGGCCATTCACTGATTCATTCAACTACCTTGCTGAGCATCTTCTGTGATCAGGCAAAAGGGCCTGCCTAGAGGCCTCCCAGATGAGCAAGACATGGCCTGAACCCCTCAGAAACTCACAATCTAGTAGCGGGAGAAGGGGACAGAAAAGCTACCACCCACTATCCCATAAAATGAATGCAACCAGACCAGGGCTCCAGCACAACAGAGGGAGGGACTGGTTGAGTCTGAGCCAAGGATTCAGAGGAGGTTGCGATTGGCTTGTGCCTTAAAGATGAACGGCAGTGCTGGAAATGGACAAAGGCAGGGAGGGAGGTGGAGGGGACCACTCTGGGGATGCCTGGTGTCTGCAAACACCACGTGGATGCTTCCATCTGATCAGAACCCCACTTAGGAGCTTGGGATCTCTCCTGAAGGCCAGTGACAACTGTGAAATTACAGGGGGACCAAGACAGAGGCCCCCCCTGGGGACATCTAGAGACCTTTCTTTCAGAACTGTGGAGGAGGGGGCAGGAAGTAACATGGTAAGATTTTCACTGTTTACATAAAAGCTGGAGATTGAATGACAGATGGATTGTAGGGGCACACAACAGTCCAGTTTGTTTTGATCCCAATTACACACTGTTGAGGGCTTCTTGAACTTGATTTTGGGGAATTTGACTGGCTAGAGTAGATCTGCAGTCAATGTTGTTTGGGCTAAAATTTCTTCCCATTATTCTCTGGAATTACTGATAATAGCAATAATCACGCCACTGCAATTATTTATTGTACATTTAGAATATCTAAGACCTGGCATTAAGAACCTTACCTGAGAACTCACATGACAGAAGTTCCCTATTTTATAGGTCAAGAAACTGAGGTTTCCTGAAGCCAGGTAATCATAACACTATCAAGTAGGAGATCTTGGATGTTTTCGGACTCTCGAGCCCACGTTTTTAACCATATACGGTCTTCCCCCTTTTTTTTTCTTTAACCATTAATCAAGGCCCCTTGTAGCTGATGTACCCCTTTTGCTGAAATTTGTGCAATTGTGTTATTTTCCTCAGATATTAAGATTTTTTTAAATTTTTTATTTATTCATTTGACAGAGAGAGAGGGAGATCACAAGTAGGCAGAGAGGCAGGCAGAGAGAGAGGGGGAAGCAGGCTCCCTGCCGAGCATGGAGCCTGATGCGGGGCTCAATCCCAGGACCCTGAGATCGTGACCTGAGCCGAAGGCAGAGGCTTTAACCTGCCGAGCCACCCAGGCGCCCCTTTTCCTCAGATATTACTAAAAGACACGGCAGGAGGATTCCAGCAATACCTTTGTTGCCAACATGTTGCATGCCATCTGGAAAGCTCGGAGTGCTAATGGTAGAGTGTCACCTGTCTGAAAACGCTGAGCACAAACCAGAAGAACATTAGATGGCAACTTTAAGGCCAAATGGGAGGCAAACCTGTATTTTGGGATTCTTTTCATCGTCCCTGATTATATCCCATCAGTTTAACATCACATCTGGTCTTTGTGCCAACCCGGGGCACTCAACCAAGAGGAATAATGGAATGTTCCAATGAGAGATGAGATTTTCCTTTAATAGGGCTTTCATCAAAATGTACCCTTTGAACTAGCCTTATTCTAGAGCCATATTGGGCTCCAACATGGTAGCTGTTACCAGAGATTGATAACATAGCCTGAAAGTCATTCTGGGAGCCAGGGCAGATTCTGACTTCTCAACATTAACCCAAGACTCTGAATGACTAAAGGAAAAAGGAGGCATTCTGGGAATAGTCATCAGTATCTTTATTACTGCTGTCCATCAGTACCAGCTTCGCTTCCCAATCAGAAGCCTCTCGATGCCTGCTCTCTGTGTCCTGGAATGCTTCCAGAGCTGAAGATGACCAGGGCAATTCTGACACCATCCAAGCACTTCCACTGACTACTGGAGATAATACAGTAGTCAGTGGAAAAGTGAGAACTGATTTTTGCCTCCTTAATAAGTGTTCCAGATAGAAGATCTTATAATGAAGTCAGAGAGCAAAATTCTATTATCATGATATTCTACTTTCCAACAAAACCAATTTCTTCTTCTTTATTCCTCCTCTCTGCCTCCTCTGCTCCCTCCTTCCTTCCTCATAACCACTATTGTTCCTGGCTTATGTCTCTCTCTTGGAGGACTTTGGTACCTGCAGATTGCTAGTGAGATGGCTGATCCCTGCCACAGTCTGACCGCTGTTCTGGAAGGATGGCCAGCCGTGTGCATGATGCTCAGTCCTCCTCAGAACCCTCCTTCCTACGTTAACACTTCTTGGTACTTAAATTCTACATCAAGCAATTACTTTCCTCCTTGAGCAGTTGGTTTCCACTTGAACAGGCAGCTGGAGGTAGTCAAAGCATGACTTAAGAGGTCGTTTACTATTGTAAAGCTCCTTTCATCCATAGGCTTACCATTAATCACACAGGAAAATAATAGAATTGTAAAGACTGATTGCTGGTATTAATAAAATCATGTCAGCCAAGGACAGAACCAACCAAACACAGCCATTGGGAACTGCTATACCGCCTTATTATCTCTGAGTGATTGTCCAGCTGGCAGGGCCGAGCTACGTGCTCACAAACAAAAGGTTACACTCCAAGGGACCCCACAGACACTAAGCAGACTGGCAGCCAGGGTTAGACTTCTGACACGGTGACATCTCCAGGCTCCATAACTCAACATCACAGAGGGCTGTTTTGTTAACCAGAATGTTGATATATTACTCTGCAATGAAAGGCAAGATATTTTTTTTGCTCCAGAAACGAAAAACGACTAAAACTATAAGGCAAGCTGTTGTGTGAATCTGACATTACAGAAAGGGAAGTGAGGACTGGGGTTCAGCCAACCCAGCTGGACGGGTCACTCTTCTCCACAATCACAGATCCTTATATTCACAAATATGGATAGAGTAGGTCTGCATGCCAGGCACAGTTCTAGGTGCTAAGGAGAGATGTCGGCGAAGTCCCTGCCCTTTTGGAGTTCTACGTATTGAGAAGAAAGCCAAAAAGCAAACAGATGAATACATAATACATAATAAAGGGCTGAGAAATAAAGCAAGGAAGGAGAGAGAAGGTAAAGGTACTCTGGAACTGTCCCTCTGAGGAGGGGACATCTGAGCAGAGAACTGAGTGACGAGGATAGAAGCTATATGAGTGTCTGGGGGAAAGGCCAGCCCAGCAGTGGGAAGAGTCATGCAAAGGCCCAGGGGAAGCATACCTGGTGTGCTCAAAAGAATGGGTTTTGTTTCTTAATAAACATCATAACTGATTTGGTACCTCCAAGTGAGCGTCTTGACCCTCAAAGTAAGCAGAGCACACTCGGTATTACCAGGTTGCCATTTAGATGCCCTTCCTCTCAAACTTCCACCAAAATAACCAAAAAACGTAAAAATGCGCGAAGAAAAGGATGCTGGGAAACAGCAGAGGGCCACCAGCAGGCCCCCGGAAGCGCTGGGAGGGCTGTGGGCGGTGTGCAGCGGCTGGGGGGGTGGGGGTTGACAGAAAAACGGGCCCGTGGAGAAGGGGAAGCACTTTCCCCACATGGTCCCGCAAAGCCCTTCAGCTCAGAGCTGCCTGGAGACAAGACTGTGACAAAGGGACATTGAGTGGAGGAGAAGAAACAGAAACAACTGCTGTGATTGCGCGGGGGCTGCGTGTCCACCCCAGCTTCCTGCAGGGTCCACAGCACAGTAAGGGTTTGGGAGCACCAACCGCCCAACAGTCCCCCAACATCTGTGGGGGCCGACGAGCCAGACAGTGTGATTCTCGAGGAGCCATGGGCCCCAAAACTTGCAGAAGAGGGAAAGGTGACGAATGAAGCCTTTGCTTCTGTGTTAACACCTTCCCGATTTCCAGCCACTAGCTATATATGGGAACCCCCCGCACCCCCAGGAGTGGCTGGAGGGAATGAAGGTTTTGCAAACTCCCTTCCTTGGCTGCCCGTGAGCTTCCTCTGATGAAGGGGGCTGGCCCCAGGAGCATCCCCTGCCAGCACCTACCTCACTCCAGGAGGCCCTAAAGTACGTCCCCTGTAGCCCCTCCTCCCTCCCTCGCCACACCCAGAAACAGTCAGCCCCTGACGGGGGGAATCTGCTTTCGCTCTGCTAGGGGTCATGCTATTGCCAGCTCCGTTTATGTTTTCTTATTTCTTCTAAGATTTTCTATTTATTTGAGAGAGCGAGGGAGAAAGAGTACCCATGAGTTGGGGTTGGGGAGAGGAGCAGAGGGAGAGGGAGAAGCAGGCCCCCCACTGAGCAAGGAGCCCCGCGCAGGACTCAGTCCCAGGACCCTGCAATCATGACCTGAGCTGAAGACAGACACTTAACCGACTGAGCCACCCAGGCAACCCCATTTATGTTTTCTATTTATATTTTCCCAGTGTTTTTCTTTTCCTTTCCTAACATATACTGGATTCATTAGGTTTTTTTCTTTGTTCTTTTCTGTACTCTTTTTCAAGTTCTACATTCTATTTCTACTCTACTAGTTCTACTTCAATTTTTAACTAACTCAATGAAGCTACATTTTTCTAGCAATATCAATAATTAAATAGTATTTATAACTTCTCTGAGTCAAACCGGATAAGATGTTCACAACTTCTTATGACCCCTCCTCTTCTTAATGGCCGCTGGCCCTTAGGCTTTGTTGGAATAATGTAGATTTTTAGTTTGAAGATTATAATTATTATTGGTAGGGCCTTTATCACACTGCTTTTTTCTTTCCTAATAGGCTTTATTGTTTAGAGCAGTTTTAGATTCACAGCAAAATTGAGGGTTAAGTACAGAGATTTCCCATCTACCTCCTAGCCCCCCTCTCCACATGCACAGGCTCCCCCACTACCAACACTCCCCCCCCCAGAGTGGGACGTTTGTCACGACTGATGGACCCATACCGACACATCATTAGTTTACCTCAAGGTCACTCCTGGTATTTCGTACTCTATGGATTTGGACAAATGTCTAACAACATGGATCCACCATTGAGTGTCCCACAGAGTAATTTCACTGCCTTAAAAATCCTCTGTGCTCTGCCCATTCACCCTTCCTGACCCCCTGCGAACCTCTGGCAGGTACTGATCCTTTACTGTCTCCACAGTTTGCCTTTTCCAGAATGTGCTATAGTTGGAATGATCAAGTAGGTGGCCTTTTCAGATGGCTTCCTTCACTTAATAATATGCATGTAAGTTTCCTCCATGGCTTTTCATGGTTTGATAGCTCATTTCAGCATTGCATAATATTCCTCTGTGGGGATGTACCACAGATTATGTATCTGTCCACCTACTGAAAGTCTGACGTGAGGATGCCAGCATGGCCAGGTGAGGGCGTTCTTCCGGGTCGCGGACTACTTGTTGCACCCTCCCATGGCAGAAGAGCACAGAGAGCTCCTGGGGTTTCTTTCTTTCTTTCTTTCTTTTTTTAAAGATTTTATTTCTTTATTTGACGCAGAGAGAGAGATTACAAGTAGGCAGAGAGGCAGGGAGAGGAGGAAGCAGGCTCCCCGCTGAGCAGAGAGCCCGATGCGGGCCTCGATCCCAGGACGCTGAGATCATGACCTGAGCTGAAAGCAGAGGCTTTAACCCACTGAGCCACCCAGGCGCCCGGTTTGTTTGTAGCCGCACAAGTCCCACCCATGAGTACTCCCAGCGGCCCCACCTGCTAATCCCACCACTCTGGGCATTAGGATTCCACTATATGAATGGAGGGTGGGGATACAAATATTCAGACCACAGCAGCCTTAAACCTCACAACCACATTGATAGCAATCATTTAAACATAACTTCAACTATTAATAGTTTCACTGCTCACTGTAGTATTTCTTTCCCTTTGCTGAGTTTATTCAGTTAATTCACAAATACTGAGCGAGTGCCAGGTACGTGCCCTGAATGAAGCCCTAGCAGTAACAAGGGGACATAGTCTCTGTCTTCGGTGGAGCTTACATCCCAGTGACGGCTTTAAATTATTTTGAGGTTGGCTGCAAGATTGCCTTAAGTGAATTTTCTTTTTCAGTTGCTCTTCCCGGAACAGTCCTCCCCTGGTAGGAAGCAAGGCTGTCTTGAGGTCTTCCATGTCTTGGCTCTAATGTCACCTTCTCAGGGAGCACACGCACACACACACCACTGAAAACTGCACCCCCTCCTGGCCTCACCCTTGTTGTGTTCTCCTGCACAACACATCTGTCATGCCAAACATCTGATTTCAGCTAAGGCAGCATGAATTTTAATACACGCCATGATGTTGCACGTCACTAAGACTTGCCAGCGACTCATGGCCTTCCCATGAGGGCAAAACTCTCAAACTTCCTTTAGCAATTCAGAGGTTTTAAGAGACTTTTCCTGCCCTTGGTTGAATTCCTTGGCATGTGATAGTCAATCCTTCTGCAAATACAGCTCACTAACAAGACGTGACACAGCTTCTCCTCACTTGGGGTATCAGCCTCTTTTCCTATGGTATTAAAGCTCTGCTGGTTATGAGGAAATATGACATTGTGGTCCTTCTTCCAGGAATGAATATTTGCTTCTTGCTTTCCACGCTTTTCTGGGGACACGATAACTTTTTATTTTAATGCTGAGTCATCATGGCATCTTTTTTGAAGACATGCTAAATGGTGAATTAAGTCTTACGCATACCAGCACCATACATAACTAGAATGAAGTAGCAACAATCCAAACAGCTCTCCGCAGGCTTGCAGACTCATAGGCAATGACCAAGAGAGGCAGCTGCCCAGCCAACAGAAATTCGAGCATGCCAGGGATCGCGGAAGGCATCTCCACTTCAGAGTGGCTAAAGTGAAACATGGTCAGAGAAATGCCAAGCAGGAGAAGGACATGGTGTTGGTCTTGCTGGCCAAAGAGAGGGTTCCAGGTCCTGTGAGTGGTCTT
>LNAC01000317.1:918978-960426 GCA_002007465.1 Ailurus styani | reverse complement strand
CCGCCCCCCACCGCCTCAACGGCAAACAGGACCTCAGTGTTACAATCACAGGGAACTGACTCCTGCCAACAACCTGAATGAGCTTGGAAGACAAGAGGCCAGCCCAGCTGACACGGTGGCTTTGGCCTCGAGAGTGCTTTAAGCAGAGAACCCAGTCCAGGCCATCAGACTTCTGACCTAGAGAGCTGCGAGCTATGACACGTGTGATATTTTCAGCCACTGTATGTGCGGTGGTATTTGTTACAGAGCACTAGACAATGAGTCCACCATCCATACCAGGGAAGTGCGGAGGTCCTAGAGTGTGAGCACACGCTCGGTGGTTACAAAGTAATACCGGCTGCTTTATCCACTCTCACCCCAGGGTACAGTAGTTCTAGTTGCTCCATATTCCTGCCAAAGCATGATGTTGTCAGTCCTTTAAAATTCCAAATCTAGTGTGTGTGTAATGGTATCATACTATGGTTTTAAATTGCATTTGACAATCACTAATAAGGCTGGCTGTCCTTCAGATGCTTTCTGGCCATTGAATGATCCTTCCTTTGTGCGATATTTGTTCACAGCTTTAATGCAATTCTCTGTTCAGTTTTTTGTCTTTTCTTATTAATTGATAAGGTGTCCTTATAGATTCTGGATGGGAGCTCTTTGTCAGTTATTATTTTGCCAATACCTTCCTTACAATTTTTATTTTAAGAAATGTGTCACTATTCCAAAGCCCTGAAAATATTCTTTTCTAAATGCTTTCAACTTTTGCTTTCATATTTAGGTTCTTTAATCTACCTGGAATTGATTTTTGTGTATGGAATGATGTAGAATCCAATTTCATTTTTCCCAACTGGATAAATGATTGTTTCAACAACGTTTATTAAATGTCAATCTTCTTCCTCCAGATTTGTAATATCAGCTATGTTGTATAACCAACGACAATATCTGTGCAGATCTGTTTTTTTGGACCCTACTGTGTTTTATTTCTTTTTATTCCTATATCCATGCCACACAATCCTAATTATTATATTTGACTTTTGAACAATGCAGGGATTAGGGGCATGGTTTTTTCCCCAAAAACGTTATCTATTAATAGCCTACTGTTGGCTGAAAGCCTTACTTATCACATGATCAGTCAATTAACACATATTTTGCATGTGTACTGTGTACTTACAATAAAGTCAACTAGAGAAAAGAAAATGCCATTAAGAAAATCATTAGGAAGAAAAAATACATTTACAGTTCTATACTGTATTTATTGAAAAAAATCCGCATGTAAGTGAACCTGCACAGTTCAAACCCGTGTTGCTCAAGGGGCAATTGTCTAGTTTATACTATGTCTTGATATCTGGTAGGGTTAGGTTTCTTAGGCTGATCTCTTCTCCTTGGTTATACTTGACCTTTTATACATCCATATAAATTTGGAATCTGCATATTGAATTATACGAACATACATGTGTGCCTGTGCACACACACACACACACAAACCTACTGAGATTGCTTTGAGAATATAAATCAGTTTGGAAAGAGTACCTTCTAATCCATGAGCATAGTATATTTCTCCATTGTTTCAATTTCTTCCATGCTTTTCAATAAATACTTGGAATTTTTAAAATGTTTCTGCTATTCTAGGGATGCCTGACTCTTGATCTCAGGGTTGTGAGTTCGTGCCCCAGGCTGGGTACAGAGATTACCAAATATATATATAATTTTATATATATTTACATAAATACATATATAAGTAAATATACATATATATAAGCATATATATAATATATATTGTTATTCTAGATAGCAACTTTTTAGATGTATAAAATATCTATATATTGCTATATATACGTAGCAATACACATAATGCTATTTTAAATTGAAACTGGTAAAACTTGCCATTGAAGCTATCTAGGGACTTTTAAGATTTTTTGATCACTGTTTTTAAAGTGTATAGTATTACTTAAGAGTATTTTGGTCTTTTAATGTAATATTTCCCCCCACATCCAAATTATTTCATATAAAGCAATTTTTATTAGAGTCCAAAAGCACAGTCAGAAGAAGGCCTTAAGCTTGATCATCTTTGAGTCTGAAACGGTTGCACAGGAAGGGCAGAGGAGTCTCCTAGGTGACAACAGAGGGAGGAAGACATTCTTTCTTAGAGAACAAGAGACTTCATCTCCGATGTTGCAGATTATGTTTATCTGTTTATCACTCCAAAGAAAAAAGATTTCGGGTTTCACCTACCTAATTCTTCCAAAAAGAGAAAACAGGCCACTGTAGGGAGCCATTCCTTTTGACTTACCTCTGGCAACACTGTGCTCCTCCATTCTTCCCTGCATTTATGAGATTTTAAATTGCATGAGCAATTCACATTCATATTTCTCTGCACTGCCCACAATTTTCCAACGAGTTAGACCGGCTCTAATTTATAGGCAAGGAAATTGATTTCCCATATCAATTAAGAAACTCTCAGTAATGAGGTTGCAGAGCCAAGATCTAAATCTAAGAATTGGAGGACTGGAAGGGACCTCAGAAATAATTTTGAGGCATCTTTGTTCTGCTGAGAAGGTTAATGAAATTCTGCCTCACTGAGAGGCAGAGCCCCAGACAGAACCAAGTACCTGAGCCAAGGCCAAGTCCCTTCCCTTTCCTGCCAAGGTTTTCCCCCAGTTGGAGTCACTTCCCTGAAGCCTCCTAAAGCTCTGCAGAGAAGGTCATTCTTACTTTTTTTCTTTTTTTAAGATTTTATTTATTTATTTTGAGAGAGAGTGGTGAGGGAAGGGCAGAGGGAGAGGGAGAGAGACTCTCTAGCTGACTCTCTGCCGAGTGCGGAGCCCATCTCGCGACCCTGAGATCAAGACCTGAGCGGAAACCAAGAGTCAGACATTTAACTGACTGAGCCCTCCTGGCGCCCCCAGGCTTGCTTTTGTGTAAAGTCTGTACAGGGACCGTTTCAAATCTCTTTCTCAGTAAGTAATGGAAATATTTCCCCATGTAGTAACCCCTGCATTAAAAGGGTAGAAGTAATCCCTTGTAGGTATTGAAAGTGGGCTAAAATCAAAAAGAGCATGCTCAGAAACAAACAAATATTTTATATTCTAAACCATTTGCCTTTTATAAAGACATTTTCAAATCATCGGCTGACTTACATTTCTATGGCATTTCAGAGTTTACAGAGCACATCTTCCCGTGCTGTTCACTTACTGCAACTCAGCAAAGCTACCTTGAGTTCAGACTGCTGCCGTTGTCATCAAGATGCTTGTACCGTGTCAGAGGAAGCAAACACGAGTTACAACCTCTATCATGCATGACAGAGCCTGACACAAGTGGGCCTCCTCTAGGGCTGGGGCGCCAGAGCGGGAGCAGAGTGTGTCTGTTAGGAGCCAAGTCAGGAGCAGTCAGTGACATTTCAGCAGGTGGCAGCAGGAAGGTGTGAGGGGAGAGAACGGGCAGAGGCGCAGAAGCAGGAAGGAACAAGTAGCTGTGACACCACGGCTAAGGGCGTGGGCTCTACAGTCAGAGGGATCTGGCTTTCACTTCCAGGGCTTCTGTTTAGTGGCTGTGGGACCTGAGGCATATGCGTTCCCTGCTCTTTCCCTCAGTTTCCCCACAAGGGAAACAAGGAGGTAATAATAAGGTTGCTGCGAAAGTCAGCGGATAAAACACTTAGCAAAATACTAGGTACATGGTCAAGATCAGCTACTGGTATTTCAGAAAGCCATCAAGCCTGTCGAAGCCAGCTGGGTTGACTGGAGTCCTGGCCTCTGTGATGTACTTGATTATAATCACTGGACTTGATTATACAGTAGTCCCCCTTATGGTTTCACTTTCCGCAGCTTCTGTTACCTCAGGGCAAGGTGGTCCAAGAGCATAGCCCCCTTCTGATGTATGGTCAGAAGGTCTACAGTAGCCTCAGGCAATGTCACAGTGCCTAGGACCCTCACCTCACTTCATACCATCACACCAGTGTTTGGTCATCACACATATCACAAGAAGAAGGGTCAGTAGGCACAAGAGGATATTTTGAGAGAGACCCCCATTCATATAACTTCTATTCCAGTACATTGTTTTAATTGTTGTATTTTATTACTGGCTATTGTTGTTGATTGCTCACTGCCTGATTTATGAATTAAACTTTATCACAGGTACGTATAAATAGGAAAAAACAGTGTGTGTGTGTGTGTGTGTGTGTGTGTGTATACATACACACACACATATGTATACGCATGCCGGGCTCCCTGACTGCAGCGCCCCCAGTTCCTTACTCACCTTGGGGAATCTGGAGCTGGAAGACAGCCACCTGCTTGCCTGCTCGGTGGATTGCTGGCTGGATGAATGAAAGGGTAGAGCTGTGATCCTTACAATACAGGCAAGGGATGGTTTGACGATTTCCCGGATGAGGAAAACTGATTGTCAAACAGCTCCATGACCTGCCCACCCCACAGGAAGAGGCAGCACTGGAGCCAGAGAACCCTGCATAGCAAATGGGGGGAGGGGGGTTTGGTTTACATTGGTTCACCTGGGACCAAGAACGAAAGATTAGGGTTCTGAAAGAGAATTCTAAGTCCAACAGAGGAAATGGTGAGAATAATAACAATATGATTAATGAATTACAGTTCTAATAAAAAAATTTTTAAAGTTCCGCTAATGCACACTAGGTGGCAGCATCTCGCATCGTTTCCAGGACAGTAATGCAGTAATGGCAGCAAATGCACGCTCCCTGGAGGGGCCCTGTAGACGGAGGGAAAGGCTTGAATTTATTTTATTTTATTTTATTTTTTAAAGATTTTATTTATTTATTTGACACAGAGAGAGAGAGCAGATCACAAGTAGGCAGAGAGAGAGAGAGAGAGGAGGAAGCAGGCTCCCCACTGAGCAGGGAGCCGGATGCGGGCCTTGATCCCAGGACCCTGAGATCATGACCTGAGCCGAAGGCAGAGGCTTTAACCCACTGAGCCACCCAGGCGCCCTTGAATTTATTTTATTTAAGCTTCACACACACATACACACACCCAGGAGTTCACACACACACACACATACATACCCAGCAGTTAACACACACACACACACACACACACACACACACACACACCCAGGAGTTGGCTGCTGCCTTTGGTTCAGGGCATTTTGCTCTTATAAAACGTTGGGACGCCTGGGTAGTTCAGTGGGTTAAGCCTCTGCCTTTGGCTCAGGTCATGATCCCCGAGTCCTGGGATGGAACCCCAGGTCGAGCTCCTTGCTCAGCAGGGAGTCAGCCTGTCCCTCTGGCCCTCCCCCTTCTTTGGTACCGTCTCTCTTGCGCACGCTTTCAAATAAATAAATAAATCTTTTTTAAAAAGTGTGTGTGTGCCCGTAATTGTGTTCATATGGGGACACAGACAAGACCATGGTGCTGCCCTGGGACACCTGAATTTGAACTTGCTTCATACACAGAAAACTATATATGTATTTTCATGGCTCCTACACTTTCCACATCCACCTTTGTCATGGAGGCTCCTTGCGTGTGGGGGATGCTTGTTTACTGGCAGAGTCTTCCGAAGAATATAAGCTCAAGAACGGGGGCCCTGTTCTAGTCCCATTTTATCTTCATGCTGACTAGCACACACAGTGGGTGCTCAGTGCATGTTAGTCGACACAAAATAAAGTGTGAGCACACAGTAGGAAGAGGACAGAGTAGGCTCAGGAAGGAATGAGTCTTCTCTGGATTCCCACCACTCTCAGTGCCTGGGCTGGCTGCCCTTCAGTGTCACCATTCCCTCACCCAGCATCTCTGCGGCTCCCCGGGAGATCCCTCTCACTGCTCAGGCACAGAATAGGGGTGGGGAGTGTGAGCACGCATAGCACGGCCACAAAGCCACCGTGTATGAAGTCAGATGGGAGGAAAATTAAACATCACCACAGAAAAAGCCAGCACAGCTTGGATAAATATGACATTGGCAAGAAGCCTCCAGATCTTGTGCAAGAAATAGAGGCCATTACAGAAAATCAGATAAAGAAATGTTGATTCATTAGAGCCTTGCTGTTCCAGGTTCACACAAAAAGTACTTGCCTGGCTAAATAATGTGTGATCAGCAGTTAAGATACCTCTTTGGTCTTGCTATGTAGGAAGGAAGGACAGATTGAAGGGAGAGCCAGGAAAGAGAGTGGGAACGACAATGAGTTGTATTGAGAAAGGGGAGAGGAGACTGATTTGTGAAGACTCAGAGCTTATCAATAAGGGTAAACCATTAGCTTCCATTTGAGTTTATCCAAGTCTTGATTATAGATTCCATCCCCTTGTCTGAAAAAATACAATGTGGAAGAGCAAGGGCGACCATTGCATTCCATCTGGTACAAGTCAGACCCGTCCGTGGCCTTCCTGACTGTCCCGTCTCCAGTTGGCTCTGTCTGTGGGCAAGACCCACCCTGTGGATTCACTCACACTTTCTGGGCTCCTGCTTCTTTGGCGGGGGCGACTGCAGAGCACTTACCACGGCTGTCATTTCTATTCGTTTGTATGATTTTTTGAGAAACACTTGCCTCCTCACTAGATTTTAAAAAGGCAGGGACCAAATATGATTTTGCTCAGCATTGTATCTCTAGCACTGAGCGCTGTGATAAAATGTGGACCAACAGCTTGGAGAGGAAATGCCCACTTGGCCAGAGCCCCATTCATGCCGTTCACTTCCGGAACGGGGGTTGGGTGGGGGGGAGAGGTACGGGGTGGGGGTGGGGGTGGTAACGACAGCCTGCCACAGGAAAGCACAACCTCTCTCCCATTGCTGGTACTCACAAGAAACGGAGGTTTCAAACTGTCCCGTCTTAGTTTTGGAAGAAAGAGCCTGTGAAGCAGAGAGGAAGATCAAGGATAAATAAGATTCACATTTAATTCCAAACATTATCCGAACTGTTAATTTCCGCAGCCTCCCTCAGAGAACATTTATGCGACTATCTAACACAGCCCCGAAACCATTTGATTTAGTGTGTTTATTTTCCTTTCTTTTTTAAATAATTTAGTCTCTTTTTTTTTTTTAAGATTTTATTTATTTATTTCTCAGAGAGAGAGAGAGCACAAGCAGGCAGAGTGGCAGGCAGAGGCAGAGGGGGAAGCAGGCTCCCTGCGGAGGAAGGAGTTCTATGCAGGACTTGATCCCAGGACCCTGGGATCATTTATTTTCTTTTCTTAATTTGTTCCTGTGGTTTGCATCTTGTAGGTGTCGATGTGGCATTTTATTTAGGGCTTGTTATTATTTATTACGTCTCATGCAATGCCTTATCTCTGAACAAGATTACAAACACCTCCAGGGCTGGAACCAGCCCCTCTCAAGGTAGCTGGTAAGCATTTTTGGTAAGTAATTTTAGTTGATCGATCTGGCTGCTTATCTTTGGGGAACATGGAAATCATTAAGGAAGGAAAGGGGAATGAAAAGAAAGAGCACACACAGGAACAGCCCTCTCCAGATAACAAGGGCACCAACTCATCAAATTAAAGCCCACTGATAGTAGCCAGAAAATCACCTTCGCTCATCTCTGAGTTTATAGTGAATGTTCTCTTTGTTAAGGCCCTGGGATGACTGTCACCTCCAGAGAGTCTCCCTCTGATTCTGGCTTGCAGTTCCTCGTGTAAGATTCTGGTCTCTTGGTTAGCAGCACATAATCATGCTGCTTCCCTCCCCTGTTGGCACTTGGCTGACACAAGTACAGGGGTTTCCTGGAATCTCTCGAATGATTAACCATCTGCAGATGACCAAAGAGGTACCCAGGGGAGTGCACCTCAAGCCTCAATGGTGATGTCAGAGCGGGGAATGCTGCCACTTATGTCCTCTGTGCTGAGGTCCATTCTCACTGAGCCCCCCCTCTATCCCAGCTTCTGCTAGGCCTTCATAAAAGTCCAAGAGTCACCATTCCTCGGTGCTTGACTAGCTCCTTTTCCAAGCTTAAATCTTAAGCATCATCCAGGAGCAGAAGGAGAAATGCAAGTATTCTTAGCAACACGATGAAGACCCCATCTGCAATCAAGGAAGAAGGTGAACAAGTTTCCTGGTTCACCAGGAGTTCCCCCAAGGTCCTGCATGCACAGGGCGCCAAAAGCTTTACTGAACTGCATTTCCTCACACTGCCAGGCACCTTGGCCTTGGCCAATAAAAATAATAGGAGGGGAAAATGTACTTAGTCCTGTAACCACATCACCTTCAATTCTGGTGGCAGGGCAGAAATTTAAAGGGCGGAGTTGTTTTCATGGTGAAGCCTAGAGCTGGATCCCTTCCAAGGAGCCCTGGCTCAGGTCTCCTCGCCGTCATCATGGGGCCGACAGAGAGCTGAAACCTTCCTCACTGCCGTTCTGGAGCCCAAACTTCTCTTTATTCCTTCCCCGTTCCCTTTTTTCTTTGACTCTACATCAATTATAGGTCTGTGTGCTTAGGGACACCTGGGGAGCTCGGTTGGTTGGGCAGCTGCCTTCGGCTCAGGTCATGATCTCAGTGTCCTGGGATTGAGTCCTGCATCTGGTTCCTTGCTTAGCAGGGAGCCTGCTTCCCGCTCTCCCTCTGCCTGCCACTCTGCCTGCTTGTACTTTCTCTCTCTCTCAGACAAATAAATAAAATCTTTTTTAAAAAAAGGTCTATGTGGTTAAAATAATTGGATTCTTGACAGTTTCTTACAACGGATTCACCTTTACTCTGCTAGTTCGGAGCACTGAAATCATTCTGTTGTGATTTCTCACCATCCCTGCACTCTACATGCAAATAATCATGAAATGAACAGCGTTTAAATCCTAAGAGACAATTTCGTATGAAGCAGACATAGTTTCCAACTTATTTCTTTGCTTCTCATGCCCTTTTATTTTTGAAAAAGATTTATTTATTTATTTTAGAGAGAGAGAAAGCACAAGCAGGAGGGGAAGAGGGAGAGAGAATCTCAAGCAGACTCTGTGCTGGGCATGGAACCCAGTGCAGGGCTCGAGCTCATGACCCTGAGAGCATGGACAATGTGAGCCAAAACCAAGAGTCAGACACTTAACCAACTATACCACCAAGGTGCCCCTGCTTCTTATGACCTTTTAAATACTAGTGATTCATGAACACATTCTTACTGTACAAAAATTTTTAAATACAAAAATATACTAATAAAACAGGAAAGCCCCCTTGTATTTCTGACCCCAATTCCCTTCCCTTGTCTATTTTGACGTGATCAATAAACTTCCAGTCCTATTTATAAACATTTATATAGGTATATAGCTATATATTTTTTATTTTTTTATGTCAATGAGATTATACTATGCATTGTTCTATAAGCTTGCTTTTCTTAAATAACAGGTAATAGTATATAATAGCAAATAGGGATGTGTTCTACTTAATCTATTAAGCTACTAATATATAGTTGGGTTGTTCTCCTGAGAAATGCTATAGCTGTATCTTTGACCTATGACCTTTGTGCACAAGGACATCCCTGAAAGCCAATTTCCTAGACATGTAATCATGTGTCACAGGATATGTGTGTGATAAAAAGCTTTACTGATGTATTACTCACATACCATAGAAGTTTTAGGTAGGTATTAGTATATTTATATTAATATGATTATTAGTGTAAAGAACTATGCCACCATCACCATGATTTTATTTTAAATCATTTCCATCACCCCCAAAAAGGCACCTTATGCCCATTTGCAGTTGCTCCCCATTCCCATCATACCCCCCCCTGCCCTAGGCAACCACTACAGTATTTCATTTCTCTATTTTGGACATTGCATAAAAACGTAACCATACACTTTGCAGTCCTTGGTGTTTGCCTTTTTTCACTTAGCATGATGCTTTTGAGGTTTATCCATGTATCAGTACTTTGTTCCTTTTCATTGTTCAATAATATTCCACTGTAGAGATACACCAACCAGTTGCTTATCCACCAATGGCTGATTGACATTTGGATCATTTCCACTTTTTAGTCACTATAAATAATGCTGCTGTGAACATTTATGTGCAAGACTTTGTTTTGGGGGGTATATACTTAGAAGCAGAACTGCTGAGTCACGATAGAGCAATGTTTGACATTCTGGGAAACTCCCAGACTTTTCCTTTTTTTTTTTTAAAGATTTTATTTATTTATTTGACACACAGAGAGAGATCACAAGTAGGCAGAGAGGCAGGCAGAGAGAGAGGAGGAAGCAGGCTCCCTGCTGAGCAGAGAGCCCGATGCGGGCCTCGATCCCAGGACGCTGAGATCATGACCTGAGCCGAAAGCAGAGGCTTTAACCCACTGAGCCACCCAGGCGCCCACTCCCAGACTTTTCCAAAGTGGCTGCACCATGTTATGTTCTCATCAGTATCCTAGTCAACACCTGTCTATCTTTTCGATTATCTTCATTCCAGAGGGTGTGAAGGTATGTGTGTCTTAGAGTTGGCTTTACCGATTTGCACTCCCACCAAAGGTGTCTACTTAATAGTACCTGTTTTCCACATCCTCACCAATAATAGCTATTATCATTCTACTTAAGTTTTGCTCTGTATTTGTGCTAAATTGTCTCATTTTATTTTATTTTTTAAGATTTTATTTATTTATTTGACAGAGAGATTACAAGTAGGTAGAGAGGTAGGCAGAGAGCGAGAGGAGGAAGCAGGCTCCCTGCCGAGCAGAGAGCCTGATGCGGGCCTCGATCCCAGGACCCTGAGATCGTGACCTGAGCCGAAGGCAGAGGCTTTAACCCACTGAGCCACCCAGGCGCCCTAAACTGTCTCATTTTAATTGCCTTTTGCTGACACTAGTGACACTGAGAATCTCTCCATATGTTAATGGGCCATTCGTTATTTCTTCTGTCAACTGCCTGCTACATAGTTGTTCATTTTTTTTATTGGATTGACATTTGCAGACATTCTGTATGTAGACACGTAATAGGCACATATGTAACATATTATTCATTTGCTGCTGTACATGTAGTATATCTTAGTTACTTGCCTTTTGACTCTTAAATTTTTTTTTGTACAAAAATGTTTCATTTTCACTAGCTGTATTTTCCAGTCTTCTTGATTACAGATTTTGGGTTAGATGTCTCGCTTAGGAAAGCCCCTCCTATTCCCAGAATTTTAGTTTTATTTTTATGTGAACACTTTAATAACTGGCAATCAGTCTTACATATGGTATTAGATAGAGGAATACTTAATTGGCTCCAATGGCCCCAAAACTTTTCACTAAATTGTTTATCTTTTCCTACTGTTGTAAGGTAAGGATGCTTTCCTAACTGTTAGAAGACATATTTTATAAAACTCAGAAAACATAGGAATAACCTTGAGGGGCTACCACTAGCCAAGTTATAAAATTCTCAGCATCCAAAAAAAAAGGAGACAAAAATTCTAAGAAGCTTTGAATCTACAAAAGGCCAGATTCATGATACCCAAAAGAGAAAAATGAATTTTAATACAAACTAAGGATGGATATATTTAAAGAATTATTTCTATATGAGAGTATTTTTGTTCTAAGAATACAGATTTTCATAAAGCATGGGAATGTGCTTATTTCTAGCTATCCATACAGGAAAGAATAAATGGAAGAAACTCAAAAAAGTAGTACAAGAAGAAAGAAGACTGATCATCATCAGTGGTCACATGTCACATACAATAACCAAGTAGAAAAGGACTCACTGATGAGACACAGTAACAAATTTAAAGGGACAGAACAGTATGCCCAAGATAATAGCCAGATGTCTCAAAGAATTCACCACACAGACCAGATGATTCTTTATAAACAAAAATCTCAACATGATCCTACCAATTAACTTCAATATAATCCTACTGATCCTACAGGATATTGATAAGGCATTTCTAATTTTCAATAATGCTAATAGACAAGATCAATGTATCATAAAGGCAGGATGAGTAAGGCAGTCCTAGCCATGTAAAATTAAAGAATACTTCATTTCTGGAAAAGACACCAAGCTCCAAAAAATTAAAATTCCATACAAAGCAAGTAAGAATTAATTATAAAAAGGCTTGATCCAAGGCCTTTGGCTCGTGGTTCAATTGGCTTTGCACTGTGTGGCCAGGATCCATGTCCTTAGATGGTATTCTCAGTCTGGGGAATTCCTTTTCTTTTAGGGTTGGTATAAGATTACTACAAGCCCAGGAAATAGAGTGAGATATGACTGAACCCCTAGGACAATATGAAAATAAATATAGCCATAATAGTAGTAAAGTTTTTTTAAAGTAAAAAATTTTTGGACATTAAGCTCAAAAGTTGACTTGTAAAATAGGTTGATGTAAGTTGTTTTTAATGCTGTGTTAACCACTGTATTCAAGTATGATGGCTAATTTTATATGTCAACCTGACTGGGCCACAGGGTACCCAGATTAAACATTATTTCTGGGTGTGTCCATGAGAGTGTTTCCAGAGGAGACTGGCATGTGGATCAGTGGGCTCAGTAGGCTGCCCTCCCCAGGGTGGGGGGCCTCAACCAACCAGCGGAGGACCTGTGTGAACAGAACAAAAGGGGAAGGAGAGGAGGTTTCGCTCCCTTTCTTGCCCTCTGCCTGACTTCTGAGCTGGAACAGGGGTCTCCTGCTCTCAGACTGCGTGTTACACCTTCAGACTCGAGCTTAATCACACCACTGGCTGGCTCTCCTGGTCTCCAGGATGCAGACAGCAGATGGTGGTACTTCTCAGCCTCCATAATTGTGTGAGCCAATTCCTCGTGAATCTACCTATCTACCTATCAATCAATCATATCTTTCACTAAATCTGTCTTATTTCTTCTTGGCTCTGTTTCTCTAGAGAACCCAAACTGACACATCAGCATGGTTCATGTACTGTTTGAGTTTTGAAAGGTACAAAATAGTTAGGCATACTAAATCTGCAGTTCAAGAGATTTGAGACAATTTAAATTCACAATCGATGCTTAAATGTCCAAGAAAAACCTGTATGCTTCTTTCCTTCCTTGATAATTCAGCCACAAAGCCTATAGGCGGGGCCAGAGCGGGGATGCCCCTGAGTGAAGGCAGGAGATGGGTTAAGTGTTGGGGCGGGGGTTGTGAAAATGAGATGGTACAGGGAGGAGGCATTCACTGCTAGAGAAAGGAGTTACAAATACGGAAACAGGAAAGCTAGAAGGTTAGATTTGAGAGTATTAATATGAACTCACGATTTTCAATAACTGGAGACATAAAAAAATATCAATGCAGATGTGTAAATATGTATTTACAATGACACACACAAATATATTCCCCAATCTTGAGAGGCCCGGGAGCAACAACACCCAAGCAGCAATCAGCACACTCTCAATAAATAACCAAGTGTCCTTTTTACCGGACTCTGGTTGGCAATTACCATCTTGCTAGGATATCTAGGAATAAGTGGGAAGACGCTGAAAATATCCCTAGTTGATAATCAGACTGGATCTTTTTAAGAGGAAACAAAAAGGAAGAAATTGTAATTGTAAGGCTACCTCATAAAGATTTTATTTACCCTAAGACCTTAGAAAGAAAACATTCCATTTCTCATTATACTCGTAAATGTAAGCCTGCCAGTTTTATTCTAATACTTTTTAGCTGCACTTGGCATTCCAAATGTTATCAAACACTTTAACTGCCTTGTCTTTTTTCAAATCTATTACTCTTACTCTAAGAAACAAACAAGCACAGAGTGGCTGCAGGAAATGGAGTAACAGCCTCAGAACTGCCCCCCCTGGGAAACTGCCTGCCTGCATTCCAAGAATGAAGCTATGGCACAAATCACTTTGGAGCCCATCTTCTGCACTGGTCTTTAGAGCTCACAGTATACCCTTAGAGGCGGGACATCTACACTGCCCTGAGTAGCTCTGATTTTCAAAATAGAATCCAAAAACACCAGCAATCGGGTCACCAAGGTGAGTAATGACTGGGGGCTGGAAAATAAAGGCACAAAGAGACCAGAACCTCCCAATTATTTTAACTAACAGTACAAAGTCATCATGTGCAGTTTCCTAAAGTAACTTTTTGAGGATAACATAAATTTAGCTGAAAAGGCAGAATAACTTCATGGTCATACTTCAGATATGTCACACGTACTAGCTCACAGCATTAAAAAATAACCCTTACCAACATATACCTCCCACGGTCCTACCAAGCTACCTAAAATTTAGAATACTTAGATATGAAGGACTGTCCGCGGCTGCTAACATACCACGTTTTATACAAAAAGTAGCATGACCTCTTAGCATGAATTTGTTTGACCCAGTGAAATGTCAGCCTGACTGACACAAGGCAGAGGACATAACTGATCTGGGGTGAGAGGGAGGGCTCTGTCAAAGAGGACAGTCACCAAAGGGAGACCTAAAACCACCTTCTACTCCTTCAGCTGAACACAGCACCCCTACCGTCAGTGCCAGACATCCATCTCCAACAGAAGAGACAAACACAGCTTCATGGTCCAAGCATGTGGTAATTTTTATTAAGAATAACTTTGGTTCTAAGAATTCCACCCTCAATTCTGTAATACTTTCCATTAAAAACAATTGTACAAGAGCAAATACAAAAAATATTAAATTATGAAAACAAATCCATTAAGGCTCCCTTTATATATATTATATACACTCAAACAAGTCAAGATTTTTCAGAGTAGAAGAATAAAGTCAACTGTTTGTCGTAGCTTAGAAAGCAACACTACTTTACTACCAGGAGACTATAAAACACTGAACTAGTTTAAGAAAACTACAGAGTGGAAAAATGGAGCCATTTTGGTCAAAAAGTGGCTCAAAGCACAAAACTACTTGGATGTTCTTGAGTCCTAGGAGTTTGAACTGTCCAGTATGAATGTGTGGAGGGGAGACAGGCACCCTTTGAAACTCAGGCTTGTGAGCCTTACTGATCTGACAACTTCAGAGAGCTTCTCACCTGTATATTCCACCATTTGGTCATAAGACATCACTTCACACTATTTACAAGTCTTTTGGCCAGACTTTGTACTACTCACCACACGTCATTATATAGACTGGTGAGTGAGATTGGGAGGGAAATGTTTTTATAATTCTTCTTCCCAGTGAGGAATGAATTCTGGATAAGTTCTGGAACAGAATGGGTCCTGCTAAAGGGGCCTCTCAGGGCCCTTGAGAATTTTATCAAGTGGCAGAACTGCTTCAAGGGCACAGGACTTAAGATCCAACATTCAGTTAGGTGAAAAGCTATGAGCCAGTCCTGAATCTTCATTGTGCAAATCTCCTCATCAGTCCATATACACAGAGAAAGCACTCCAATCAACGTGTGATCAGAAAGGTATTTTCAAGATGAATATTTAACATACTTTCTTCTCTCAAAGCTTAGACGGATGGAAAAAAAAAAACAAACCAGTTACCACTCCATCCTTCAAAAGCAAACTATTATAGAGCAACATTTTATCTTAAGCATCTCATGTTTCACTCATTAATACTTACTGATGAGAAATCACCCATTTCAGGTGTAACCGACATGTCCTCTGACTAGCAGTATATTGTCATCGTGTTTACCTTTATATCTTGTTCACAAGAGGGTTGAATATGAACCTGTCAACTATGAAAACTAAAGCATTCCCATAGAAAGCTAATTTCTACTATGCTTGTTAGGATTAAAAGCGCAGGATCCAGTTTTCTATGAGCCTTTAAAGGAAGTTTAAGAAGACTCTTCACTGTAGAAATTATTGGCTGAATCATCTCGATGGAGAACATACTGAATCCACATAAATTCTTCCAGATCACCCCAAGTAGAATATACCCCTGCCCGTACCAGCAGTAATAAAATGCATTTTGCATCAGGATTTTGCTGCTCGATTGGGACTTCACTTCGGGTAGCAAGCTGGCTAGCGTGCGGAAGCTGGGCAGCCTCTCCCCTCACCTCAGTGCTTCCTGAGAGGCAGGACAGTAGTCATCACCGCCAACAGGGCGGTGCATCAATCTTTCTTCACAAGAAAAAAAAAAAAAAAAAAAGCAAAGCAATATGCGATCCTTAATCTGAAATTTTCAAAACTTGGATTTAATGATACTCAAAATGTACAATTGCTCCCAATGTTCCAGCTAGGCCTCCTGGAGACCAACGTACACTTGTTTCACATTAAAATACCCAAAGAACTCCTCCTTGCCCCGCTCCCAATGGGAGCATTCCCCACACTGCTCTCAAAGATTTACACCCTTTACTTTTGACACTGAAGTTGGGTAATATGGACTAGTTTTTCTTCTCCGATGAACTGGGAGACTATTTTATATACAAGGACTAGCTCAGCAAGAAATTCAAAGATAAAACAAAACAAAGCAAAATTCTAACAGTTATCAAAGCAATAGATGGATTTATATGATGTCCCTTCTCCGAAATAGAAAGTCGCCATGGAACATTCTAATATCAGAGAACCCAAAGGAATTAAAATAAGATCAAGATGAACATTTATGTGTTTTTCTGTATCTTTTACGTGTATTTGTTTCTGTATCTTTATGTATTTTTTTTCCATATCTTTAAAACTTCTCACCCTATTTCTGAATCTTAATGTCAACAAAGGTAAAAGCTGTGCTCAACATTAACACTCTTGGGTATCAATATAACACAGGTCAAAGTATAACGAAATAAGACAGTTCTGGATTTTCAAAAGGGACTTTACAAATATTGGATGTAACAAGTCAAACACCATCCTATGTGATCTAAATTATCTAACAGAAAGCTAAAGGAAGAAACAAAACACACTTTCTTTAGGTGTTAGAAGAAAAAAGGCTCTATGCCCCCATTAAACTTGGACTGGAAGAAAAACCAAGTAGTGCAACTCTCTAGAATTTATTCCAGTGTCCTCTTTTTTGCTGTTGTGGGGTTTTATGTTTTTGCTTTTGTTTTTTTAAGTCTTTGAACACAGGTTCACTTATCCCAACTTAAGTGCTGGTCAATATCCTTCATTTGGCGAATAGGAATTGCAACAGTCACAGATCATTTATCCACCCAGATGGCAGGAAAACCAAAACCAAATCCTTTTTAAAGTAGTAATTCTCTGCTGGCTGGGGTTCTTGCCAGGGGCTTTGGGCCTGAGATTAAGCGTTGAGGAGGCGCCTGCTCATGGCTTCCCTGCGTGGTGGCCTGGGCACGCCATCTCTGTCGCCGGGGCCTACGACTCCTGTGCTTGGGCCACTTCTTGGCCTGTTCTCCTGAGATTGCCTTTAACCTTCACAAACTCTGGGGCATTTTCTTGTTCTTCTTGCAATTTCTGCTTCTCAAGTTCAAGCTAAATGAAATTCAGAAACAGGAAAGTTATTTACATACTGAGAGGCTTTCCAAAATATTCCTTCACTCTCCAAAGTCCCTAACACCTTCTATTTCTCAGTGGAAGACATTCTCTCCTGGTCTCCATCTTACATGGATATACGCACGTCTGCATATGGGCCCTGGGCTTGTCCTGCGTGGGAGCAGCAGCACCCTGGTTGGTACTACCAGCAATACCAGAGATGACGAGAACCCGAAATCAAGGCTAAGAAAACAAGCTCCTGAGACCAGGGCACAGTCGGCTCTGGGTGCAGCTTCGGTGAAGCTGAATTTCACTCAATTGCTTGTACTCCCAACCTCTGCTGTGAGGTCAGGAATATTCCCCAGTTTGGGCTTTGCCTCCTGAATCTCTTCTAAGTCCTCAGTAGAATCCTTGTCTTTACCTTGAATGTATGTTAGCCCATTTGCTGACATTTGGTCTCCTATTTTCCGTTTGCGCAATAAACATTTACATCTGATAGGTCTGGCAAATTCTGCTTGTTCCAACATCCTTATTTCTCAGGACAGAAAAGATAACTTTTGAGATGAGTCAAACAGAGAAAGACAAATACAAATACTGCATGATCTTTCTCATACGTGGAATACAAAAAAAAAAAAACCCCAAAATTATAAAAGCAGAGAGTAAAATGGTGGCTCCCAGGGGCTGGGAAAATGGGAGAGATGCTGTTTAAGTGTATGTACTTGCAGCCAGTAGATATGAAGTCCTTGAGACCTAATACACAGAACAGTGATTACTGTCAACAAAATTATACTACGGACACTCAACTTGCTAAGTGACTAGATCTTCACTGTTCCAAGCACCAGGAGAAATGTAGCTCTGTAATGTGACAGAAGTGCTAGCTAAGCCTCAGGGCCAAATATACCACAATAAAAATGTACCAAGTCAACACACTGTGTGCCTTAAACTTACACAATACTGAATGTCAAATATATCTCAATAAAGGAAAAAAACAACTTTTCATCCCCATCACTCTTACCTGCTCCAGCTTCTGTTGCCGTTTTAATAGTTCTATTTCCAAGTCAGATTTCTTCTTTTGTGCTTCTTCTTCTTTCTGCTTTATTACTTGATCTCGTTTTCTCTTTTCCATTACTTTCTGTAATTCTGGTTTGTTCTGAGGGGCAAGACCCCTGCAAAAAATAAATAAAAACAAAAGAACAAAATTAGAAAGTCTTAATCTAAAAAAAAGAGAAGAAAACAAAGTTTTAATCCAGTGGACACATCCTTAATAAACAGAAACTTACTTTAAGGTCTCAGCCATAGAAAACAAGTCTACTGGGGCACCTGGGTGGCTCAGTGGGCTAAGCCTCTGCCTTCGGCTCAGGCCATGATCTCAGGGTCCTAGGATGGAGCCCCGCATTGGGCGCTCTGCTCAGCGGGGAGCCTGCTTCCCCCTCTCCCTCTGCCTGTCTTTCTGCTTACTTGTGATTTCTCTCTCTCTCTGTGTCAAGTAAATAATAAATAAAATCTTAAAAAAAAAAGAAAGAAAAGAAAATGAGTCTACTGAATTAGCATTACTGTGATGCCTACTACCTAGTCAACACTGGTGATATCAGAAATTCACAAGCATGAAAGAAAGGGCAAGAACAACTTCCAAGAGTAAGCAAAATCCACTCATTCAATAAAAGTGTGCTGAGCACCTACTATGTGCCAGATTCTAGTCTATGCAAAGGTTAGTGAGAATGGTTTGGGGTGGGGAGGGTTAGAACAGCATGCTCATTCAATGGGTATTATGATCACTCAGGATGACGATGGAGATGGAGAAGATGATGGGGGAGACAGAGATGGAGAGGCCAGAGATGGTGGAGATGGTGATGATGGAGATGCCCAGAATATGAGGTGTCTCCACTTAAAGTTTTAGGGGAAGCTTCCCAAGATGGAGCCCCTGATCCCATGTATTAAAAGTAGCCAGAGATAGGCTAGCACAGAAATTTAAACAGCAAAATGGCCCTGGACTCCTCTTCCAAAATTCTCAGATTTGTCAGAGGGCTCTTGAATATGTACAGGTACATCTAAGATGCCATCAACTCCTGGGGCGCATGGCCATGGGGAACTCTGCTCCCAAGACTCCCAGTGCTCCTTGCAATGGGACCACTTCAGGTGTGTAGTTTACTACCAATGATCCATGGACATCAGGCTGCAGGGAAGTTCTACATTTCTGACAGAGAAATTAAGTTGCCATCTCTTTAGATGGGGAGAAACAACACCAAAACTTAGACCATTCACTAGCAACCCTCCACCCAAAATCTCTGAGGTAAGTCAAGGGCATCTCCTTAGATGGAATGTCTATGTTTAACTGTTAGCTAGGACACTCCTTGTCTCTAGTTTTCTACCATTTCCTCAAGATTTCTCCATCCAGGCTTTCAAGGTGCTGGCTTTGCCAGCCTATCTATCTCCTCCTGTCTTCCCTTACTCTGTAGCAAGTCTCCACTAGCTCTTAAGTCATCTCAACTTGATATTAACATTTACTAAGGGCATTTAGAATAAAAATGAAACCACAAAACAGGAAGAACACGGTCAGTTTTAGGCAACACAGGGCTTAAGTGACGGTAGCCATAGTCACTCTCACGCAACCACACATGTCCACAACTTGACCCAACAGGGACTCAGGCTTTTGTGGGCAGCAGGAGGGGCCCTACTGAATCCAAGCAAGACTGAGATGGGCCCAGGCACTTTCCCATGCACCTTCTGGTCCTGTGATGGTGACTGCTAGCCTGTAAATCAGGAATGTCTACCTGAGTAGTTGTTCTCTAAACTGTGTCAATCAACCAATGTGTCTAAGCATCTGGGAGACATCTGAGTAACTGTTAAATCTAACAACAATTTCCGAAATGTGTGCTCTTAGCAACACACTCATCTTAATGTTCTTTCAAGCTCACACTATCACATCTGTGAATGAATCCTCAATTTCACACTTCTTCATTTATCTACGTATAATTTTTAAAAATTCTGGCGTCTCTCTTATCTACATTTTTTTAAAAGATTTTATTTATTTATTTGACACAGCGAGAGAGAGAGATCACAAGTAGGCAGAGAGGCAGGCAGAGAGAGAGAGGAGGAAGCAGGCTCCCCGCTGAGCAGGGAGCCCGATGCGGGCCTCGATCCCAGGACTCTGGGATCATGACCTGAGCCAAAGGCAGAGGCTTTAACCCTCTGAGCCACCCAGGCGCCCTACATTTTTTTTAAATCACAATTTTTTTCAAAGTTGTTGTTTACAGACTAAAGATCAGTATATTCCATCACTACAGATAAAGGCTAGTCAAAATAACATACATGTCTCCACTTTCCCAATTTTCATTAGCAGAACTTTTGATAAAAAAGAAGAAAGAAAAATATTAAAATTCAGCCAAAAAAAGAAGAGGCAAAAGATATGTGTAACTTTTCTAATGTAGTTACAGTTTGTTTTGCAGTTACTATGGACAGACGATTCTGGAAATTAAATATTATGTGTAATAAAAACTGCTTATGGTATTTTGCTCACAACAAATGTAGGAAAATTTGTTTGTAAATAATCTGAGTAAAGACCTCAGTTTGATGATTATTAAAATGCCTCAGTAGGATACAACAGACAGAATTAAGGGATTTAAATTTTAGGATTAAGAATTTATTGGGCGCCTGGGTGGCTCAGTGGGTTAAAGCCTCTGCTTTCAGCCCAGGTCATGATCTCGGGGTCCTGGGATCGAGGCCCGCATCGGGCTCTCTGCTCGGCAGGGAGCCTGCTTCCTCCTCTCTGCCTGCCTGCCTCTCTGCCTACTTGTGATCTCCCTCTCTGTGTCAAATAAATAAACTTAAAAAAAAAAAAAAAGAATTTATCTATCTGCATCATTTAAATTTCAAACATTTTCCTTTCCCTTTATTTCACTGACAAAATTAACCTCAATGGTTATTAAATTCTTCTGGATTATGCAAAGGCTGTTGAACAAACTTTGATGTATGAACACTAAGCTGACATTCTGTTGCAGCCTATGAATGGGTTTAAGTAATATCCAGTATTCATTTTCTAGTCAAAGATTTTACACAATGGTGGCAGTAAGATAAAATACTTGGTCATAGAAGGCTCAGGAAAATGGTGCTTATCTGATAAATGTTCTGCATTTAGAGCAGTTCAAAAAGTCATACAAACTTAGTTAATATTTTATCATACCAAATCACTTCACTTTTTGTACTGAATGGAAAAAGTCAAGCACTGCCCATATGATTTGGAGTCAAAAACTGGAGATTACAGAGAGAGTGCCCAAAGACAGAAACAAGCCTCTCCAAATCTCATAAAGACTACAGTGTCATTCTGTGCGTGGTTAATAGTTGATTCGCTTTAATTAATTGTGACATATATAATTAATAAGTACTTTCAATTCCCTTATGACTGACAGGTGCTCAAGTCCTGGTGGCTTTGAACCACTCAACACCAACAGTTACTTCTGAGTCTGCTTCCTGTGGCTGTGACGTGACAGAAGGCCAAGACAATTTTTAAATTTAATACATGCCCTACGGGCACCTGAGTGGCACAGTTGGTCAAGCATTCGACTCTTAGTTTTGGCTCAGATTGTGATCTCGGGGTTGTGGGATCGAGCCCCACGTCAGGATCCCCACTCAGCATGGACTCTGTTTAAGTTTCTCTTTCCTTCTCCCTTCCCCCTCCCCTTCTCTAAAATAAATTAATTAAAAAAATTAATATGTGCTCTTTACAAAATAATGGGTTAGGTAACATATATATGTATGTAAAATAAAAAGTAAAAGCACACCCAAACTCCTACTGTTAAACAAATCTTGGGAGCACCACTTACCTTGTATTCTATGTGGACAGAATCGTACAAGGTAGAGGCCCTGGCCCCATGACGCTTCCCATCCCCACACCCAGAGGTAACTAACAGTCTGGTCTGTGCTCTTCCATACTTTCTACAACCTTGCAGAGCTCGTCCTCACTCTTAGCAACATCTGCCCAAGACCTCACAGTACAGAAGTACCATAATTTTCCCACTCCCCTGACAGACATTAAGGGTTGTTTCCAGTTGTTCCCTATTAAAAGCAATGAGGCAATGAACTTCCTTATATGTGTACACTTACACTGTTACGTAAGTATTTCTGTTGGCTAGATTCACAGACGTAGAACCACTGGCTAAGCTTCTATACATTTTATATTTTGATGGGTATTGCCAAACTGCCCTCCAAAAAAGGCTGCAACAATTTATAATTTCACATAAACCACTGAATACATCCAGGGGCAGACTAGAAGCATCTACATTCACTCCACCTCTACCCCAGATGCATAAAGCCCATAAAGGGGAAATTCCCTCCTCATCTGGGAGCATTCTAACAGAACAGCTCCCCTACCCACCCAGCCAAACATCTCCTGGCCCAATTTTTATTTAGGGTGGAGGGGGAGGGTTGCATTTGGATTTCAAGCCCTTCATCTTTAATCTTGGAATCTTCTGCTATGGCCTGTCTTATCTACATTTTTGGCTTGAGCCATTTCTACCTGCATGGATTCTAAATGCAAATACTTCTAACTCAGCTTCTTGTATTTTTTCCCACGTGATGCAGCAACAAGTATTTATTGAAGAACTCTATGTCTAGAAAAGCGTATAAAATGAAGATCAACTAAAAACACAGGGAAGTGGAAACCACTGACTGGAAGGTACAAGCCAAAGAACCAATTTTAGGGATGTGTTTAAGTGACTCGGTATTCTCTATGTGTGGCCAAAAATACTCTCTGTAAGTTATATAGAAATACCCCTATATTTTTAAGACTTCTTGAACACTTACCTTTCAACTAAAAAAATAATGCCTCTTGAAATAATGCCCCTGGGAACACCTACAGAACTGGAGAACCTGACCAAGGGTCCTCATAATCAGACCTAACGGCAAACTGCAACTAGCTCAAAATGTAAAGACTTTTCATCTGAAACTAAACAATGACTCTGCTTTTATCTTATGATCTCTAAAATAGCACAGGGAGGGAAAACTGAATGGGAAGAAATCAGAGAGGGAGACAAACCATGAGAGACCCTGGAGTGCAGGAACCAAACTGAGGGTTACAGAAGGATGAGGGGGTGGGGGGAGGGAGTAACAGGGTGATGGGTACTTAAGGAGGGTGGTGATGAGTACTGGGTGTTATATGCAACTAATGAATCGCTGAACATGACATCAAGAACTAATGATGTACTATATGTTGAAAAACTGAACATAATAAAAAATAATAATAATAAAAATAAAATGTAACCTGAAAAGCTCTGTGAACCAACTGCTCGAGGGCTTTGAGACAAATTTGTGCCTCTGTAGAGCAAAAATACAGGGTTCCACAGAACACCTGTGTTGTGTGGATCTCACTGCTGTCTCCCTCTCTTTTCTCTGCTTTTTTTCTGACGAGTGTTATTACTCTACTTGACTTATCTATATGAACTACTTTTAATTTTGTTTATTCTCTGAGTTTTCTCTTATTTACATGTCAAATAAGGGTAACCCCAAGATAACACACACTGGGTTACTGGAAAGATCACTGGATAAGATAAAATACAGGAAGGCCCTTTACGAATTGTAGAAAAGCAAGCAGACTTTTGTTACAATACAAACCAGTAATCAAGTACAATTATCCTTCAACCAAACATACCTATTATCCATGTGAAAATTCCTGTCATTTGGCACAAAAATTTAGAAATAAAAACGCCACAGTCTCTAGCAAGTATATATGATGGAAGACGAATAAAAGATAAAAAACTGCTTGAGTGGTTTCACTCCACAAACCAGTTGTATTTCTTTTTTTATTTTATTTTATTTTTTTTAAAGATTTTATTTATTTATTTCACAGAGGGAGAGAGATCACAAGGAGGCAGAGAGGCAGGCAGAGAGGGGGGTGGAAGCAGGCTCCCTGCTGAGCAGGGAGCCCAATGCGGGCCTCGATCCCAGGACCCTGAGATCATGACCTGAGCTGAAAGCAGAGGCTTTAACCCACTGAGCCACCCAGGTGCCCAAACCAGTTGTATTTCTAATGAGAGGATCATACCAAACTAAGACTTTATCTTGAAAAACCCGAAAACATAGGATGAGATATATTCATTTGATTTTTGAAACTTCCCTTCTTCCTGCCTTTTCTTTTGCCCTTCAGGGTAAAGGGGGGGAAAGCAATGGAGACTTCCTGATGATGCTCCATGGGAAGTGGAACATGGATGGGACTAACTGAGCATTTATTATACAGCAGTCATTTTAGTAAATATACATGTTATTATTTAAGTTTTAGAAAGATATTTTTATCTCCCACATTATAGATGAAGACACATATCTCAGAAAGGGGGAACTTGTCCAAGGTCATAAAGGTAGGTCAAATTAAATGGCAAATGAGGATTTAAATGATTTCCCTCTAACCTCAAAAGACATCCTCCTTACCCTGTGGTACTTGAGGGAACACGGCATTCTCCCAAATTACTTGAGCTAGGCCTGACTAAAGAGTCAGCTGTGTAATAAATGAGGAAAAGAAATCATGGGCCAGAGAAAATCAGACAGAAGGGGGTCCATTTTCACAGAGAATGCCTATTCTAGAAAATCTGGCAACAGATTCAATTATACAAACCTGTGTTTTAGAGAGCTAAAACCCAGGGTGTTAAGTATATTTTTGTGGAATAATTTGTAGCCTGTAATTCACAGAACAGTTGTTCTGCCAATTTTGGTTTTACCTTTGCTTCTGACTTAGAGCCTTTTCACAGATGTAACAGAAAAACAAACAAACAAAACCCAGTTTGAGCTAGAATGTCCCTCAGAGATGTCCCCTACTCCCATTTTACAGATATGGGAATGGAGGTCCAAGAAGGAAAAAACAATCAGAAAACTAGTTAGTGGTGACTGCTACTCTTTTGGCGTATATCAAACTTCTTTTTTTTTTTTTTTTAAGATTTTATTTATTTGCCAGAGAGAGAGGTGGGGCACAGAAGCAGGGGAGTGGTAGGCAGAGGGAGAAGCAGGCTCCCTGCTCTGCAAGGAGCACAATGTAGGACTCAATCCTAGGACCCTAGGATCATGACCTGAGCCAAAGGCAGGTACTTTACCAACTGAGCCACCCAGGCGTCCCTACATCAAACTTTTGATCTTCCTACCAAAATGCAGGCATCATTTCCCAAGCAAGACTGCCTCCAAATTCTGTGGCCCTGTATAGGAATGTACATGTTCCTGTTTTGCTTTGGGCACAATGACACCAAATCTATATATTTCTTTTATGTGACAAAGACACAGAAGACAAAGAAGCTAAGCACTTGTCCAGAAGGGATCAAACTTGCATTCAATTTAATCAGCATGAATCCAATGGCATACTACTGCACGCTGGTAACAAAAAGGGAGTACGCACATTCCCAGCCTGGATGAAGGGTGGAGTCACACTGAATTTCTCAACAGGAGTTATGAGTTCTGGCCGGGGTGCACTGGGGAAGGAGGACTGCCCCCTCATCACCTCTTTAAATTTTTTAAATTTTTATATTTAAATTAGGCCTTCCCTCTAAAACATGACCCTTACTGCTTAACTTGGTCCATATACCCTTCAGTTCAATGAGAGCTAACAAGGTCTTGGCAAAGAGTTGGGGGATGACTGACCAGTGGTCCCACAATTCAGATCAACAGTTTCATTCTATAGAACTGGGAATAGTTCTAAGGGAAGCTTAGTAGGTCTTCAATAATATAAGTAACTCTGTGTCCTAATAAATAAAAGTAACTTTGTATCCTCAGCTCTCCTAGTCAACTGGCCCTGCCCAAAATCACTTAAAAAGCAGACTACATCAACCCAACATCCAAAAATTTTTATGGTACACATGGAGCTAACATGGTCTACAAAGAAGGTGAAAAGGTAAATGTTTCCCCGCCTCCAAAAAAATAAAAAATAAAAATGATCATAGAAATAATTTTAAATGTTACTAAAAAGGGGGGGGCTCTTGTCTATTATTAAGTTGAGGTAGTTCTAGAGACTTCTCCCTGCCACTCACAAATGCCAAAGCAGGAAGTATTTACCTTGGATTCCCACACTTCCCCAAACATAAAGGGAAAATTCAGAATTTTTACAAATCCAAGAAATAATGTATTTCTTTTCAACTTAGGATACTCTCTTTCATCCTTAATCAACACCCTTCTATCCAAATTCCACAATTTGTGTCCACTTGAGAAGAGGAGGTTCTGTTGCCCACAGAGTAAGAGCATAGTAGCCACTGTGCCTGCAGATGACCTGACTTCATGGAGGGATGCCTGGCTCATACTAGAAGGAGTAAGGCAGCCTTAAATACAGTCAATAAAAGAAAAAAAATCTCTTAAGTCAAAGTCCCCAAAGGAAAATTTTGCTCAAGAAACCACTGTACCTTTTTTGATTCATGAGAAGTTCTCTGTGAAGATCCTGATGGTTGCGGGATGTTTTGACAGGATTGACTAGTTTCTGAGGCCTAATTAGTTCAGGATTGTCATCTTCTATGTAGTCTGGCTCAGCCATGATGTTTCTTGGGATGAGATACGCGTCCTTTAGGTCAGTATCCTCAGATGAGCCGTCTGAAATGGAAAGGTGAGATCATCTATAGGCTTTTCTGCTGAGACGTCTCACACAGTACAGTACGCTACAACATGGGATCCTCCTGGGACTACTTCACTACTTCATTGAAAGTATCTGAAGCTTTGTGGGAAGAGTCCAAGAGAGAGAAGAATGGCCTTGTTGTTCTGGGCGGCCCGTGACTAAAGCAAAGGGGTCCCATAACCTGACTCTGGTCACTACTCCTCACACCTTGAGTTTCAGGTTGCACACAATGCTGCCCACCAACATGTCTAAAGACTGATTTAAGGTCATTATACAAGCACCTCAGGTACCAGACTGAGGTCCTTCACTGCTTCTTCCAGCCTCCCCAAATAAATATGGACTGGCAGTGTGTGGTGTCCTGACCTCCATCAGCATCAAGAGGCTTCTGGAGCACAGAGCACTGTTCCTTATGCTGCCTCTGGCTGGGATCTCCCTCCCCTTACGGGAGCACCCTGCTCACATCTCCTCAGCTCCCTTCACATCTCCTCAGCTCCCTCTTCAACTGCCACCTCCTCAGACAGGCCTGACCTCTCACCACCATGCTTATACCTGCAATCCTACCCCCAGCCCTTCCCTGTTTTGTCTAGACTGCAGATGTCGCTTATTTGCCACTGGCTCCCTAAAGCACATGATCCTGAGGGCAAGACTTTTGTCTTACCCTCTTCTCTAGCTGCCCTAGAACAGGGCCAGGAGGGAAGGAAGTTCCAGGGAGGAAAGAAAGAGGGAGGAGGGTGGGGGGATACCTTGTAACAAGAGCCTAACTGCACAAGGATTTTAGCAGGGAGGACAGGCAGTCACTGGAGTACAGCAGAAGAAAACTTGCTGTAATGCCTGAGCAGAGTCACATAGCCTTTCTGGGCCCAAACTCCAGACCAGTAAAGTGAAACAAACAGATGACAATCCCTATGGTCCCTTCCCCCATGTTCAATTCTAGCTGTTGATCCTATGATTTAAGTGTAGTCCCACTAAGGGACTTAAGTGTCCCACTAAGAGACGCACCTGGACAGCAGAGCAGATACCCCTGTAACTATCGGGGGGCAGTGTGCAGCACACAGTGAGCACTTCATGAATATAAGTGATATTTAATGAGACAGAAGAACACACTCAGTGAGGGCAAGAGCTGGGAGGAAGCAGGCTGACTAAGCATTGTGTTGGAAACCGCCTGCAGGTCCATCTGGCTGGCACCCAACTGCTATAGACAGCTCCTCTTGCTGATGACCTCCACCCTGTTCCCTTGCCCCCCAAACCAATATGGCCAATATTTCAAGACAATTAACATGCCATTTGATGTTTCCCTGCCCCTGTATGATGACTTTGACTCCCAAACCAAAAATGAGATGCAGAACCTGACTACGGCAGAGTATCTGACATTGTGCTTTCCCCCTCAAAGTCCAGAGAACACACTTATTAATTCTCTGGTAGGTTCTATGTCCCTAAATGGAAGAGTGATCACAGAATAGGGCAAGGTTGGGAGGGAGATCCACGTGTGAGTGGGCTCACACCCAGCACTGCCAACTTCCCTCACCTCCCCAAGGACATCAAGATAATAATCACTGCCGTGCCCTCATGGCCCCGCAGTGGCATACATGTATTCCTGTCATGAAACACATCCTGACACAGAGTAACCATAGCTTTCTGGCTATTCTCCCCAGGAGCTAGACCCACTTCTTTTATAATTTCAAATCCCCAAGCCCAGCAAAGTGCCTGGCACATGGTAGAAGCTGAATAAATGTTGTACTCAATCAAATCTGGTCTAAACTGAAAACGTGGAGAGGTCCTCCAGGAGTAAACTCTTCAACGGAAGACAAGTTCCATCTTTTTTTCTGCCCATGACATCGACACACCGAGCAAACATCTAAGTAAATGTGTGCATATTTACATGCAAGGGCTGGACAAAGGGAGGAGAGAACACACAGTGTGTTTCCATTGACTCTGGGCATGGGGGTGTGGGGTGGACAGTGGAAAGTATAGAGATGCATTTCCAACTAAAATTTTTAAAACAGAAACAAAAAATGGGTCCAGTGGCAGTCAGCTACAAGCAGGAGTTTTGCTTTCAAAGCCATTAAAGATCTTTTCCTGAACCATAAATGATCCTAAAACACGGGTATAGTCTTTCGCATCCAACAGGAAATGACATTCCAAGTGGCAGCCAGCAAGTACCCAGAGCCAGTACGTAACCACATCTGATCCTAGGAACAACCCGATGAGCAGAAGAACTAAGATTTTCGCTTTGCAGACAATAAAATGGAGAAACAAACATTAAATAACTTCTCCATACTAATAATCACCAGTAAGGTAAAGCTCAAACTAAAATGAATATCCTATGGTCTCAAAACATTCTGTCTACCAAATCTGCTATTTTTATAGCAAGATCTTTCAAAGATTAACGTGAAAATAAAAAAGTTAAAAACCCAAAGAATAAATAAATCCACTAAAATAGAAAATCTATAGATGTGTTCTTCATTTACATATTTTAGGTTTAATGACATATTTGAGGCTCAAAATTACGGAACTTTGAGACATGTATAACAAATTACACCAAATATTCCTTGAACACAATTTGCATTGATCTTTTAAATAAGAATGCCTGCAACCATCACTGAATGGAGAATGACAAACCTTGCACATGGTTGATCAGTGAACCCATCACAGCCAGCCTTTCATGCACTGCCCACACAAAAATGTGCTCCTTGGTGGAAATGGGAAATACACCACACACATCTCTGTGCAGTCCCAGTTGTCTTTAAAAGCCAACAGCAGTTTCATTCTTGTTAATCAGTAGACAAGAAGGCCTATAGGATTCCATAAAAGGATCTGTTTCTCTGCTCTAAACCACAGATAATCTCCATGACACCAAATCAAAACAGATTACAGCCTCCTAAGGTCAATGTTACATAGGGGAGGGTGAGCCCTGCAGGTATAAAAGAAGAACACTCCAGACAGAGGGAAGAGCTCGTGCAAAGGCCACAAGGCAGGAGTGTGCCTGATGGGTATGAGGAGTAGTAAAGAAGCCAGTGTGGCTGGATGCAAGGGTCGGTGAGGACAGAGAGGTAACAGCTAAGGGAGCCCAGATATTGTGGCCACAGTGTGGGGGCCATTGTAAGCATCTTGGCCTTTACTCTGGAGACAGGAGAAAAGCCATTCATGGTTTGAAGCAGAGAAGTGACAAGATCTGACTCCTATTTTCAGAAGACCACTCTGGTTTTACTCAGTTTAGAATAGCAGCAGCAGTCAGGGAAAGAATTGGGCGGGGAGCTATTGCTGTGATGCGGGTAACAGATGGTTTAGACCAGGATGGTTACAGCGCAGGTGGGGGGACAGACGGGTCAGGATAGATTTTGACTGGAAAGCCTCTGGGGTTTCCTGAAGAACTGGGGGTATGAGGTGTGAAAGGCAAAGGAGAACCAAGGATGACTTCAAGGTTCCTGGACTGAGCAATGAGAAGGTCAGCACTGTCAGGCAGGGAAGCTGTAAGGGGAGCTGGCTGGACAGGAGATGAGACCAGGAGTTCTGCTTGGGACATGCGGAGTTTGAGGTACTCCCCGGACAGACATCTAAGTGGTGATAGCAAGAAGGTGAAGGCAGTCAGTGCTCAAACCCTGGGTGACTCTTTCCTTTGTTTCACTGATTTGACCTCCACAGTCTCTCACTTCAGCCACTCCCCTTCCCGCTCCCCACCCCATTCCTCTGACCCTCCAGTCCCACCATTCTCACAAGCAGAGGCAACACAGGCTGCTCAGCCCAGTCTTTCCTGAAGGTCAGCACTGGGGTACAGGCACCATCTTGAGCCTTGGTGCCAATACTTAGGTAGAGCTTTCAGTGTGGAGAATGAAAAGGCTTGAGTTCTGAATATAGGAAACAAATTCTAGCTTGGAATTCTTTCCTGATTTCTCTTTAGATTTAGTATGTGGGAAGTGCGTCTTCTCCCAGGGGACCGGCGCAATCAGGTGGTAGCGTGTCTCTTGCCGGATTGAGGCAGACGCCAGAGCAGGTGGGTGGGGGCAGGAGGAGTTCTGCCGCAGAGGAAGGTGCAAACACTTCCCTTCAGTTCCTTCTCACTGGTTTGCCCTTTTTCACAACTGGGGCTAGGAAAGGGGACACGGAAGGCCCTCAGTCTTGAGTCAAGTGAAACTCTGACACTTGCCTGTGGACCAGGAGTCCTTGTAGCCCCTCATGAAGTAGACCATGCCGGAGCCTGGGAAAAGGTCACTTAGGAAGAAGAGGGTGAACTGATAGGGAGCAATCTCTATGAATCTGCAGTACTTGTGGCAGTGTCTGCTGAAGGATCTGGAATATGGATTCTGGACACTTCTCACCCTGGAGCCATGACCAACACATGGAATCTAAATGACCTTCTTATTCAACTTTCTTCCCTCTGCCAACCATCTTCCCCATCGTTCTAAGGCTGGAAAACGCCATCCCTATCCCAAGGGAACTCTTCCATTTCACAGATCCTACCCTCCAATTAAACTGAAGTGAACACTCACTGTTCCCCCAAGTTTTCACATTTCCCTGCATTCCCCACCAGCATGCCTTTCCCAACACCATTCCCTCCAGCAGAGATGCTTATCCTCTTCCTACCCTATCCCTGAATTGCCACAAAGCCAGAGCTCACACTCATCCTTTCAGATCCATATAAATCCCAGTTGTGATTGAACTCTCTGACTTAACAACAAAAGAATTTTCTCTGTTCCCTTTTCCTAGTACTCACCTATCCCCTTCTTCTGTTCCAGCAATATGCATATAAATTGTCATCTCTTCACTGCAAAGACAGTATCTGGTCTATATTCGCATTCCTCAGACTCCCTGGACTGGGTCAATAAATAGTACTCAAATTAAGAAACAAAGTCCTGGGTTAGCTACCAGTAGAGGGAGCCCCTGAGCTGTCTGAAGTCCTAGCAACAAGATGTGTATACCGTGCTTAAAGTGGAGTTGGGAGGTCAGGGTTTTTCCTCTCTGGGCAGCAGGTAATCCAGAAGCCTGACAGAAAAGATGAAACTGAACTGTCTGGAAGGGAAAGTACTTTGCACATGGGTATTATTATTACTACATGAAACATTCCTCCAGAAATAAGCATGAAAACATTTTTGTCATATTCATTCCCCTGATAAAAAAAATTACTAATCAGTTTATTTAAAGTTTCAAGTCGATGAAGGAGAAATAAAACTGGCTTGACGTCTTGGATAAAGCTTAACTTCCCTAACCCCCCATTCTCCCTCTATTAAACTGAGTGTTGAAAAACTGGCTGAAATGTAGATTTCAGTACTCTGTACAATCTCTGGCATATCTATGGGAACTAAATAAATCGAAGCTATTATTAGATGAACTATGTGACCAACACCAATACCGAGTTTATTTAGAGAGAAAATTTAGAGAGAAACCTGACATACAAAACTTCACCTCTCTAAGCCTCGATTTCTTCAAAAACATAGGAGTACAACTAAATGACCCACAGCCCTTCTCACTGATAACATTCAATGGTTCTAAGACCCATTCAACACTACAATTATTAAGAACCTTTTGAAAAGTGTAAAAGGTCTATCACACCTTTAAGGTGCTACGTGGAGCTCTGAATGGCTTAGTCAGAGTGTAGGGGATAGCAAGAAACAGCCAGACAGCAAGGACCTTTTATGCTGCTCTGAGAAGAAGGGGACGCATTGAAATAGTTTAAGAAGTTGAATAAGAACACAGAATTGCATCTTAGACAGATACTAATACTAAATACATCTTAGATATTTGAGGCAAACCTAAAAACTCGGTCTTGGGCCAGGAGGAGACAGTGACACAATCTGTACCCAAAGGCATTAGACAAGAACCCGAAGGACCTTTGAGGCCACAAGCTCAAACAGCATGCACTGAAAAACACCACTTGATGAGAATTCTGCCTTTAATGTCTGCAGATCAATAGAAGTTATTATTAAACTCTACTATCCCAGAGGACAAGAAATTCTAACATCAGAGATGGATTTGGAGTCCTTGCTTTTCATAGCTTTCCCTATCAAAGGTTGATTCTGGGCCCACTCCATGCCTATTCCAGGCATCCCGTTTTGATTGCTTTCCAGAGGTAAATAACCATTCCCACAGAAAAATCTCACAACAAGACTAATAAAATAAATATTTCTTGCATCATACTGGTTTCCTCATCATACTGTTTTGGGCACCAGCATTTCATCTACATGCTTCTCATCAGAAAGATAAAATTCAAAACCTAATTCTATGAGATTTAAAAATCAAATTTAGAGATTATGCTAAGTTTGATGTTTGCCTAAATATTTAAAACCCAATTCTACCTAGCAGCACTAATAATTGAAGCTGTTTAAACAATACCTGAAACATGGCAATGTATACAGGTGTCCTATAGGTGACAGGTATACTATAACCAATCAAAGAGAAACTTCTGAATTGCTACAAATACTTCTGGCAAGTTAAAAGTAATTCCAAAGCATTCTTTAGGAGTCACTGTTTCCCAGGCTGGCTCCAAGAGATTCTAGCAACCATCTGACAATACTGTGCAAGAGCCTGATCACTTGAGATTGCCGGCAGGCCAACTCCAGGCCTGGGTCAGTTGAAGATGGGAAGCCTGCCCTGGGCAGCCACCACTCCCAGATGGGCAGCGGGCCGTGCGGAGAAAGCTGAGAGAGTAAAGAGTGAGTTAAGACGAGAATTGTTCCCCAACAGCCAAGGGTTTCAGTGACAAACCCCTGACTCGGCTGGCCCTGAGGTGAACCTACAAATTCATTAGGGACAGTGACACTATCCGGTACCCAAAGGCGTTAGAGGAGAGCCCAGGGGATCTTTGTGGCAACAAAGCTAAACTAAGGCTTAGAAATGGCAGCCACCCAGAGCCATCTGCACAAGCACAGGGGCCCTGTTTTTTCCACTCTGCCCACTCCGCTACGGCCACCACTTCAGGCTCTCAATAAACTGGCTGCAAACATGCTGCTGTACAAATGCCAAACGGTGACGCCCTTGGGAAAATACCAAACTCATTTTCTCATCGTTTTTTCATTCCCTAAAAATGTATTTTGATATTTAAAAAAGGCACATATTTTATATTTAGAACATGGGAAAGGAGGCAAGAAACATCAGGAAGACAGAACACAGGCTGTTATCAAAGCTAAGCTGGTCTGGCTGAGGCGAAACCAACCAGAAGGTGGCGACAGCCCCACAAACAACTAGGTGCCCATTTTCAGAACAACAACCAGAGGAGCAGGGACGCCTCACCCTGGCCCTCAGTCCTGTTAGCAGAAGTACACACTTGAAAGCAGAGATATGCCATGAAAGAAATCTGTTTTGGAGTCTCTATGTATCTGCCCTAGAAGGTGTACCTAAGCTTCTCCCCATCATTTAATCCTTGATGAGGCCCTAGGAGGTGGGGGGTTATTTTTCCCTATGGCCCACAAAGGAGCCTCAGACAGCTTCAAGAACATGGATTCCAGATTGCATGGCCTGGGTCTAAATTCTGTAAGTCTGTCTTTCAGCAAGTTATCCCCACTAGTTTAAAAAAAGAAAGAAAGAAAGAAAAAGAGGGCACCTGGGTGGATCAGTGGGTTAAGCCTCTGCCTTCGGCTCAGGTCATGATCTCAGGGTCCTGGGATCGAGTCCCACATTGGGCTCCCTGCTCAGTGGGAAGCCTGCCTCCTCCTCTCTCTCTGCCTGCTTCTCTGCCTACTTGTGATCTCTTCTCTCTCTCTCTGTCAAATAAATAAAATCTTAAAAAAAAAAAGAAAGAAAGAAAGAAAGAAAGAAAAAGAAAAAAAAGAATGGCAGATTATCTCCTAGGGTGGTTAGGAAGAGTAAATGTGAAATGTATACCAAAGGCAGTGACTAGAAATCATGAACCTTTGGTAGATGTCATCTGTTATTAGCACTGTCACTGGCAATAAAAAACAATTAGTAACAATAACACTGTTATTGCTGTACCGGGTCACACAGCTACTAAAGAACAGGACTAGAATTTGAACTTGGGTCTGATTCCAAAGGGATACTCTTTGAGCACTCCATTCTTCTGGACTGAGATAATGGGGGGGAAATTATGTTTCACTTTAACAGGATGGTCTTCTCTATCTCTTCAAAAGATTTTAGAAGCTTTCTAACATCGTAGCTTTAGAACACCAAACCAAAAACATCTTGCAGAAGATCACACTAAAGCGAGGATAGAAGGCAGGACAGACACATTTTCTTGAAAACACATAAAGGTTTAGCATGTTCACAGTGTGCTATTCTTAATAACTCCGTGTTGGAAGTGATCCAAATGTCCATTATCAGAAGGATGGATAAATACATTGTGGTACACTGACACGGTGGAATACTACACAGCAATGGGAATGAATGGACAGCAAGTGCAAGGCTGAATCTCACAAATACAATATTGAGCAAAGGAAGCCAGACACAAAAGGGTCTATACTGGAGGATTCCACATATACAATGTTCAAAAAGAGGTGAAACCAATTTTTGTTTTAGATGTCAGGATAAAGGGCATCTTGGGAATGGGCTGGGAGTGGAAGGGGATTAAGGGGACTGTTGGGGTGCTGATAATGTTCTGTTTCCTGATATAGGTTCTGGTTATACAGACTTGTTCACTCTGAAAATTCACCAATCAGTACAGCTTTTTGGCTTTATGCCCTTCTCTGTATGTATAGTACACTGGGTTAAATACGGTACATATTAAAATTACTATCTAGAGATCATTTGAGTGCGGCTACGTTATTAGAATTCTATTATTTTATTCACTTTAAACCTTGTTCAGTCCATAAGAGTTAATACAGTATAATGGAAAAGAAGACCAGGTTTGAAGACCACCTGTCCTGGATTAGGATCCTGGTTATGTCACTCAGCGGTTACGTGATTTTGTATAAATTATTTAATCTGGGTCTTAATTTCCTCAACTGTGAATCAGAGCTCACATATCTACATTTGCAGAGTGGTTGGAAGCATGAAAGAAAACTTAGGGAAAACATCCACCGTACACCATACCTGCCCCTGCAGCAGCCGTTCAATAAATTAGACAGTTAAATAGTTCCAACAAATTAATTCATTAAGCTACCTCTCCATTAACTAACGTCCCCTCAAAGTGAAAACAGATGATCATGCACTGCAAGTATACTAGTTTAGACAAAGTTTAATGGATAAACCCAGTCGTGGTCTCTGCTCTGCTTAACTTTTCAATTTGGACTTAGGTGACAGAGAGGGACATGGGAGGAGGGAGAGGACGAGGGGAGCAATGAAAATCCCTGACAGATGAGGCCAAAGCACAGAGAGAAGTTTGCAGCATGAGCCTGCCAAGGCCTTGAAAATCCAGATAATTTCCCAATCTCTATGCTTCAGTCTTCTTATCTGCAGAACTGGGTGGCCATTTCTCCCCAGCTTCTCAGTAATCTGTTGCAAATAACTATTCTGAGCACAGAGCAATTATATAAAAATAATGGATTTACGAAAACATAACATCTCCTAATTTGGCCAATATAAAGAGTTAAACTACTCTTCAAACATCAAGACAACCTTTGTGACATTCACAATTTGCTTAACTTCCTGTGGCCCTTCAGGTAAGACCTGAATTCTGCACATTCCCTCCCTGTACCTCCAGGGCAGATTCTAGAATTCCCTGGTGGCCTGTGGTACTACCCTACTTCTGTGAGTAGTGAATGTCTGGGGAGGGCGGAGCGGGGGGGGGGGGATGCTCCTCAGCCCTGGCCAAGGGCAGCATGCACCTGAAAGAAAGGAGAGGGACAACCAAGTGACTAGCGTCACCTCCAGGGGTAGTGACACACAGCACAGCCGCATGACGGCAGCCCATACCACAGAGCAGGTCAGAGCCTGTTATGCTTCTGGACTCTGCACATCCACGCTACTTAGTCCTACCTGAAGCACAAAAGCACAGAGTGCTTTCTCAACCAAGCAACTACAAGAAAATGGTTAGGTTCAAGTTCTAATCCAGAGATGTTTCACAGGTAAGAGATCCTGTGCTCTGTACCTCAGGTCTGTCCACGAAGACGGTGATCTGTGAGGCAGCCAAGGACAAAAAGCCACCACTGGATCACTAACAGATCACAGGAAACAAATTCTGTGCAGCGATCATCTACTGCTTGCACAGTAGGTTCCTATCTGCATCACAGTCCACGTACAGGGGTTTTCCTAGGGGCTCCTAAGGCTCCTGGCTTCTTCTCCTCAGCCTCTCCCTGGAATTCAAAGCCGCTGTCCATCTCCTGCTTGATGTGAGAGCCAGCCCCCTGGACAATGCTCTCCTGGTTCTCCCTTACCTATCTGCCCAGGCATCCTCTTCCCTCCCACTCTCTCCCACTGTTCTCCAGGAACGGGTCCCTAGCCCTCTCCTCTTGCCTTTGGTGACCACGCATGCCTTTGGCCTTTCTGCTATGTAGCCATTTCTAAGCTGTACATGAAGATTACTCCCTTCTTCCCAAGCTCCAGGTCAAAAACTCCAAGTGCCAACTGGATACTTCACATCTGAAGCAACATGTTTAAAGATGAGCTCAACCTCGCTGGTTTGTTCACTGAGTGCCCCCTATGGGCCAGATAAGGATAGAATACTAAAAAGGAGAGAGCAGACGCCTTACATTCTAGTGGAAACCATCCCAGGCAAATTTAAGCTGAAATTATTGTTTTTTAATAGCAACAGAGAGGACACCACACACACCATTCTTCCACTGTCAGAAATAATCTCATCTCTTTCCCTTAACTTCCTTATTTTGCCATCAGCCAGGCAGCTTTCAAACTGGTATCTCTGCAATGTCCCAGGCCTCTGCATAATCAGTCAGCCCTTCTTTCTCATGATAAATGTCCTTGAGACCATCATCCACTGCCACTGCCATAATCCTAGTCCACACTTTCATCCCCTAGTCTCAGGATCTAGCAGCTGGCTCTTCACCGGTCTCCACCCTTCCTGGTCACTCTTCTTTCTAATCTATTTATACCCCAGCCAAATCTGATGCACTATTTAATCAGATCAAGAACCACCAGGTCAAGTATCATTGCCACACACCAGGAATAAAATTTTAACTTTCTGCCTGGTTCTTAAGGTTCTCTACAATCTGGCCCTCAACCACCTTTGCAAACTTCTGGCTCCCATTCCCCAGCAAAAAACCATCTACTCTGACAAACCCGTCCACACAAAACCCATACACATTCCTATCCCCATTCCTGATTTCCTCCCAGGGGGAATTCTGTCATCAAAACCAGTGAAAAGCCCAGGAGGAAGCCACACAGTCACTACATAATGCAAAAGAACCAGCAGAAAGCTGGGGCCACCAACTCCTTGTGCCCTTTGCTGCATACCATGGGGTCATCGACAGATCTGGGTTCACTCCCTACTGCGTGCCCAGCACCGTGCTTGTGTCACACCACGGTCACTCAATAAAAATATACTGCATGATGGGGGCAAACACTGAAGGACGAGAGTGTCCAAATAAAGGAGCTCTTTTCATGATGCTTTTCCTGACTCCTTATGAGGGATTCCTCCCCTCTAGCCCAACAGGACTTTGTTAATGTTCTTCTTAGGCTACTTAAGTCTACTTCTATTAAAACTATATTTGGGAGCACCTAGATGACTCAGTTGGTTAAATGTCCAACTCTTGGTTTTAGCTCAGGTCTGTGTTTCAGGGTCATGAGATCAAGTCCCACGTCGGGCTAGGTGCTCAGCAGAGAGTCCGCTTGGGATTCCCCCTCTGCCCCTCCCTGACTTGCGCTCATGCATGCATGCATGCACTCTCTCTCCCTCTCTTTCTCAAATAAATAAATAAGTCTTAAAACAAAAACAAAAACAAAAATAAAACTATATTTAGGGGCGCCCAGGTGGCTCAGTTGTTAAACGTCTGCTTTTTGCTCAGGTCCTGGGTTCGAGCCCCACATTGGGCTCCCTGCTCACTGGGGAGCCTGCTTCTCCCTCTCCTACACCCCTGCTGTGCTCCCTCTCTCACTGTCTCTCTCTGTCAAATAAAAAGTCTTTAAAAAAAAACCAAACCTATATTTGAAGTTTTCTTATCCATTACATTAAGCTCACAAAGGAAAAACCTGACTCTTACTTATTTCTCATCCCCAGAAACATCTCCGTGTGCTTTCCACATATTGTTCAACTAAAACTGGCCGGGTGATACGCAGGTCAAGTGAAGTATAGAGCTCAGATTTACAAAAGGGGGCAAACGGGAGGGGCAGGTAGGAAGGTCAACCCTTGCCTTGAACACATTCTCCACCCTCATTTGATTTTGGAGCCCAGAATGAGTTCTAGGCAAGTCTCCTCTCTCTCTCTCTCTTTTTTTTTTTAAAGATTGTATTTATTTATTTGACACAGAGAGAGAGAGATCACAAGTAGGCAGAGAGGCAGGCAGAGAGAGAGGAGGAAGCAGGCTCTCTGCTGAGCAGAGAGCCCAATGTGGGCCTCGATCCCAGGACGCTGAGATCATGACCTGAGCCGAAGGCAGAGGCTTTAACCCACTGAGCCACCCAGGCGCCCAAGTCTCTTCTCTTGATACATATCAGTACAAGGAACCAAATGTTCCTTTTTCTAACCCAGCAGATTATACTCCCTCTTGAACAAGATGACCCAATAAAACACTCACTAAAAGTCCATAACATTAATGCTGTGTGTAAGCAATGAGTCTTTTGTCACAAAAAGATAACTCAAATTGTTGTCTGGTGAGAAATAAATATTAGTACATTGGCTTACATTAAAATTCCCATAAAGTAATTAGTATTTCATTAATATGCTGCCCATTAATCTGCACAAACCTCTAAGCAACTGAAATGCTGTCAATTAACAGATTTCTTTAATAATTGATTACCTAAAGTCAATGGCCTTAAAATTGCCTTAGACAGATAAATTACACTCATCAAATAACATTTGATACATGACCATTAAGTGACTCTGAGCTTCTCTCTCCTACGTAAAGCAGCCTGATGAGAGCTAAAGTTCAAGGACCCTTGCTTTTCCCAGAGAAGACTATTCTGTGGTCTAACAGTGTCACCCAGTGGTAGTAGGCACAGTTTGTGTTCAGAGCAGCTGTTGTTTTTAAAAGAAGCCTTTGTCACATGTGTTGACTAAAAGGGAAGAAAGAAAACCACTTTTCTGAATTGAACAAAGAAAACTAGTATGTGTAAATTCTGGAAAACATGGGGCTGGTACTAGAAGAGAGCCACCCTGTAGCCAAGGTTACTTTGAAGCCCTTGGGAACCATACAAGAGTGTATGGATCTGAAGAGAGGCACAAGCAATGCTCCTGTGACTCAGGGGTAGTGCAGGTTTGACTTTCAATCAGTTCAGTCTCCCAGGACTGAGCCACAGGACCACAGTCACCCCTGCCATTGGCTTTATTGTCTACCATTTGGCAGCTTCAGTTCCCAAAAGCTTAGAACTTCCAGAACAAGGAAAGAATAACCAGCCAATTCTATTTCAGGGCTGACTATCTGATTTTAAAAACTTATGAGGTGAAGTTTAATTGAAAATAATAAATTATTTAACTTCCTTATCTGTAAAAAGAGAAGGCTGGACCAGATGACCCTTGAGATCCTTTACTAGTTCTAACATTCTGATAATACAGAAGAGTCCAGCTTATCTGTTGCTCCCAACCACTGGGGCTTAAAGCCAAGGGCTGCAGAGGAAGGTGTTCCTCTGATATATCACACATACCCCACCTTGGCCTCCTTTCCAAGAACCATGGACTTCTCCACATGAAATCGACAGTGAGTAGGTTTCCTGGTAGTGATACTGAATATCTCCAGATGCAGCCACCTTCACTCCAAGTCCCCCTAAAAGAATCTCAACTGCTTGACCCAGAGCTAGAGACATGCACCTAGGAATGGAGCATGGACCAGACTTTATTAAATCAAAACTCTAAATCCAGGGGGGCTCCTAGATATCATAGTGAAAAAACACACATGTACCATATACGGTAAATAAAAAACTATTTATTCCTCTTTGCATAAAGTCTCCTATATCAAGTATATATTGCGCCATCACTGAATAAATTCATGTGAATCCTATAAACCTAAAAACTACCTTAGAATCGTGGCACAGTTCACCTTATTACTCCCCACCTAGTTTCTCTTTATAAATCCATCGATATTCTTCTTGCTTATTCATACCAAATCCCAAATACCTATTGAGTTTTATGAAGTTAATGACAGTTTCTTCTCCTCATTTCCTTATATTTAGAAAATCAGTATCTACTCTCACAGGTCACTTGTCAGAAGATAAATTTTTGCTGCATCCTTTCTGAAGAATTTGCTAGCAGTCTGTGGCAAAATATAATTTTACTCCTAGGAATCTACTCCAAGATGATAATCAGAGATGCAGACAAGAATATATTGTATAAGAACGTTTATCTACAACCTATGATGGTGGAAAAAAAAAACGGAAACCACTTAAATATCTAATACTGGGTTACAATGTGGCTTAAACATTATTTTTTAAACAATAAAAAGGAAAATATTCACCATGTATCGAATAGGATAAAAATATCAGTATCACATCAAAACAGTATGCCCCCTATTTTCTAGTATGGGCTTCTGCATGTACAAAAGCTATTCAAAGCAAGGCCCCACTGCATCAGTACCACCAAAGAACTTGCTAAATGCAAATGCCCAGCCTGAAAGNAGGCAATCTGTTCAACCTCCTCGTTATTTCAGATGGGGAAACTAAGGCCCAGGAAAATGAAATGGTTTGGCTAAGTTCACAGAGAAAGGGACAAAACCTGAACTAGAACCAGTATCTGACTGGTCCCCACTGTGGTG
>LNAC01000317.1:898752-918942 GCA_002007465.1 Ailurus styani | reverse complement strand
GGGGGGTGGTGGTGGAAGACAGGCCCAGCAGTCTATCTTTTCATGCTGTGTGCCATACAGCCTCTGAGGTAAGATATTGAAATTCACCCTGTCAGAGGGACAGAGACACTGAGGTCCAGAGAAGCTGGGTAATTCACCTGGGGCTAAAGCTAATAAGTGGGCAGCATTAGCTAGGTAGCTCAAGTCCACACTCTTAACCACTTTGCTCTAGAGCCTCTCCAGAGGAACTCATGTTTGGAAGTATGCTCCATGCTCTTTCACCTAAATGAACAGCGTGATGCATCCCACCTATTGGTTTGTCTTCTTCATTGTGTTTTAGCACTTCTATTACAAAGCTACTGACTAGGGTGGGGGTGTTTTGGCACTATGACTGGCACCACCATTGACATACCTCTTGGTGAGCACCTGCCTGACATCTTTGGAGGCTATAGAAAGACCTTTAGATTTAAGTGCACATTAAACACCAGTCCACATTGGCAGAAACCTCAATGCCCACCACTGCCAGACACCATGGGCCACAATAACTAAACACAAAAGGTCTGTCTTCTGGCAGTTATAATGCAGCTGTCAGGTGGCAGGCCCAGACACACACTTTACAAACCACCTGGCTTACCATTTTTGAAATGATGCAACTTTTGATCAATTTCTTTTACTCTTCCAGTTTCTACATTATTTCAAAATCTGCACATATTTTTATATTATACTATTTCATATTCACAAAATTCAAGTTCAAAAAATAATGCTACCAGCTTTTATTTCCAAACTGCAAGTTCCTAAATAAAAAGGCCTCCCTCAGCACTTTTATTGTATGTTATTGTCTACGAAGAAACACCTCAGTCGTTCATGTCAGGAAGCTACAAAGGGGATGCACTAGGAAGATGGCTGATTTAGGCCTCATCAATCCTCAGAGGAAGGAAACTACACAGACTACAAAAAACAACCAGCTGGACTGGCTGTCAAAGTCCTCAAATATTCCTGTCTTCAAGAGCTGAATAATAATTTCATAAAATTTATGACTTGGCCTAACTAACCAACCAAATATTTTCAAAAAAGAAGGCTATCTTTAAAAGGACTTAGGGACAGAAACTTTAAAGGAGCACAGAGGCAATCTGTTCAACCTCCTCGTTATTTCAGATGGGGAAACTAAGGCCCAGGAAAATGAAATGGTTTGGCTAAGTTCACAGAGAAAGGGACAAAACCTGAACTAGAACCAGTATCTGACTGGTCCCCACTGTGGTGTTCCACACTGACTCACTTCTGATGACTATACTGAATTTTCTCAGTTATTTTCTATGCATTTGGCACAATCTCTAGCACCACCATTAACATTACCACTTGATCAATAACTGCACAGCATCTTTAAAGATGCTAATACATTTAAATTTTCAGTATACTTTAATAATAGCACCAGACACTCTATCTCCTTCTATATCATGCCAAATTCCAAATTCCTGTACAAATTCATTTTGAGGATTAAAAATAACTAGCCTCTCGAGGAAGGAAAAAACTATTAATGTGACCTTTTTTAAAAAAAGAAAAAAGTTTTAGTTATTTAAGTAATCTCTACACCCAACATGGGGATCAAACTGACAACCCTGAGATCAAGAGACGCATACTCTTCTGCCTGAGCCAGCCAGGTGCCCCTGCCCTTTTTTTAAACCTGAGATATTAGCACTGAACAACTACAATATTAAAAAACAAAAAACAAACAAAAAACCACCAAAAACCAGTGGCTGCACTGACACAGTAACTTCAGACATCCCCTTAGAAGACTCCCCATTTACCATCTCATCTGTTAAATCCTACCCCTCTCTTCAAGCATCAGGATGCAGGATAAAATGGAAAAAAAAAAAAAAAACAAAAACAAAAAAACAAAAAACCTACTGGGAAAGTGAAAATCAGCCCTACTGACAACTAGAGAAATAAAGACCAACCTTACTAGCCATCCCCAATACTGCCACCAGAACATAAAGAATGCTCAGAATGGGACACAGAGGAGCCCACAATGCCACCAGGAAAATGACAAGACATCCCTCTGATCTCACTAACAGGTATGACTGCTAACTTTTTACTAAGTGACAGCTCTAACCCCACATTCACCTCCTGCCCTCTAGATAAATACTGTTAATATACCGCATCACTGAACTGCTTCCTGACCACATCCAACCCAGGTCTGGCCCCACTCCCCCAATCCCACCTTCCAAACACCCAGCTCAAGCACCATTCCGACTCTGCTTTCCAACAGAATCTCAATGTTCTTCTGAGCTATGTTCACCTAGGACAGCAAACCAAATGAACCACTCTTGGGTATGACTCCACCTGCTCCTGATGGTTGCTGGCTGATGGGATTCAACACATTTTTGTCTTAATAACTTACCAGTAACATGTGGTAGGGTAGCAAAAACCTCAAATAAAAAGCCCACAAACTGACATCACTTTTCTGGGTCTGCTTCCTGACTGATAAAATGACAGCCAATAATCCTATTATTTTCATCGCAGACCTGCTAAATTTCAGCCATACTGTGTGTCGAACAGATTTGTTTCTATGAAAGAACGTGCTCTGGCTTCCACTCACCTTACACTTTCACTGATACAGTTTGTCTGGAAAATTTCATTTTTCACACTCAAAAAAAAAAATAAAGAGTGGGGGCAGACAACTTCATGCCAAAAACCAATGGTTACAATTATGTGTATTTTCTGAATGGTTAAAATGTTTCATAATTATAAGAATGTAAGTAGACTTTTATTTGATTTCTGCTTCCGCGATAAAAATGGCGCTATGTCTCCGTCTGGTTCTTCAGAGGACCATGGCCCTAATTAAACCCTAGAGAGCGTCTATTTACACAGCCCAGGTACTTTCAATTAAAGTCTGTTTCCCCACTCACTTCTCTTCAGGTTACCTCATGGGCTTTCTGCGAACAACAGCATTAAGCCGGTCTTGTTTTGGAAGACACCAAAACCACGACGGGAATATCAAGCCCACTGCGGCCGGCAAGACCCGAGCCAGGAGTTTTCGCTCATGGACTTCAACAGTGGCCATGTCCCTCCTACCGAGGAGCCTCGGCTTAGGCCAGAAAGATCCAGAGAGGAACTACGCGGTCCCTGACGCCCGAGCTCACAGCCCGCGGGCGACACAAGCACACACAGTAAATACAATGTGGTATCACGCCTCGAGGGTGGGAAGCGCAGGCAAGTCTCAGAGACGGGTTCTTCCCAAGAGCACCTCCCTCCGACTCCTGGTTCTCTGTGTATTCTCCACACATCAGCGAGGGCTCTGGGGACAGGTGACGGCACCTGACTAGACGCAGCCGAAACCGCAGGAGCTCGTTTTTAACTCACAAAAGAACCTGGCTTCAGATGGTCCAGGGCTGCTTCAGAGCTCAGTGGTGTTACCGGGGCCCTCGGCTCTTGCTGTCGTGCCCTGCCTTAGCAGCCCCATAGAGCAGCTCCCACAGGAAAGGCAGCTGGGTAGGTGGGAGGTCACTCCCAGAAGCCCCAGGGGGTGGAGGGGGGCGCTTGCATCTGATTGGCCAGAACCGTGTCATGTGATCACCAGAGACACAAAGGAAACTGGGAAAATGGGAACAGGCACTTGAGCGGCGAGGACCAGAGAGCAGGGGCTGTCGAGACAGTCAATTCTGTCATTTCTGTCACACACAGACTGTTATGGGCTGAATGTGTCCCCCTCCCCCCAATTCATAATGGTAAAGTCCTATCTCCCAGTGTAAGGGCACCTTTGTGAGGTGATTAGATGAGGCCATAAGGGTGAGACCCCATGATGAAATTAGTGTCCTTGCAGGAGGAAGACACCAGAGCTCTCTCTTTCCCCCACCATGTGAGGGTAGTGAGAAAGACGGCAAACATTTCCAAGCCAGGAAGAGAGTCCTCACCAGGAACCAAATCAGCCAGCACCCTGATGTTGGACTGCCAGCTGTGGGAGAGAAATGTTTATTGTTTAAGACCAGGAGCTATGGGGGCTCCTGCATGGCTCAGTCCACTGGGCATTGGACTCTTGATTTTGGCTTAGGTCATGATCTCAGGGTCATGGGATTGAGCCCCATGTGGAGCTTGCTTGGAGTTCTCTCCCCCCTCCCCCTGCTCACTGTGCTCTCTCTCAAAAAAAAAAAAAAAAAAAAAAAAAGACACCCAGGCTATGGTATTTTGTTATGGCAGCCCGAGCTCACTAAGACATATCCTCAATGCAACTGTCTTCAAAGGAACTCCAACCTCCTGACAAGAGGCTCGCTGGGCTCCTCCAGGTGAGGTCATTTAGCTACTTTGGACCTCCACTCCAAAGCTGAAAGGGAAACCCCAGCAACAATCATTTCTTGGAAGTGTGCACCCCTCACAGCATCCGTAGTAAAAACCGCAGCAAGCAACAAAGACAGGAGACTTTTTAATGGAAACACTTTTTTTTTAAAAGATTTTATTTATTTATTTGACACAGAGAGAGGGATTACAAGTAGGCAGAGAGCAGGCAGAGAGAGAGGAGAGAGGCGGAAGCAGGCTCCCTGCTGAGCAGAGAGCCTGATGTGGGCCTCGATCCCAGGACCCTGGGATCATGACCTGAGCTGAAGGCAGGCTTTAACCCACTGAGCCACCCAGGCGCCCAATGGAAACACTTTTATCCTTAGCTTTTCCATCTACACAAAACCTCCCTTTTCAAACGGGGGTGGGGGAGCCCAGTTTGGCAAGAGTTCAAATAAAAACACACTTGTAGTGGGTGTGGGCCCTGGAACAAGGGAGTCAACTACTCTGACTGGTACCTTTCTGTGCTTGAACTCTGAACATTAATGTAGATCCCTCTGGACACCTGTCATTCTAAGACATCAGACCTTGCTATTTCCTACAGCTGTCATATGCAGAGTCACAGGCAAACAAAACACGGTGTCCCCAGCTCCAGGAAGCATCTTACTTCCCACAAGCCATTACTTCAGTCACCAGTCTCACAGGCACACCCAGTCTCCCGCAGGGCTACACGGAAGCCTTGACTATCTCTTTATACAGTAATAGGCCAAGGGAAACTTTCAAAATGAGAATGGGAAAAAAACAACAGCAACCCACTTGGCAAACCAGGAACACAGGAAAATGAAAGCTTAAAAACAAGTAGCCCAGATTTAAATGAGCAGACCTCAAGTGCCACAATGTCTGAAAAGTGTAATGGTCTTTATTCTTACTGGAATAGGAAGGAAGCTCTCATTGTTTTAGAAAATATTCAAGATTTCAAAAATGCATATATTTCTGGAGTAGAAGCCTTAGAGAAATAATCATTTAAATTTTAGTAGTGAGGAATAGATACGCAATTCATAATCCAGATCCTATAGAAGTTGAGAGATTTCATCCATTCTCAAACAGGGCGCTCTTAAGACCAATTTATAACTACTCCAATAGTCTATTTACTTTGTAGCTTTCACCCTCAAGTAAAAGGCTTTCACCTTCTCTAAAAGTGAATCACTTCTTCTCCCCCCCCCCCATGCAAGTATGCAAAACTCAAACTACCTACTGCTTTGTCTATAACCCTCATGGCCTCAGCCACCAGGGATGAGGACTTGTGCCCTAAGTCCCAACATATCCTCCAGCAGGCTACTCATTCTGGCATTTCAGTCCAATCTATTACTACCTAATAATACTATAGTCAAATGATGTTTTCCCCAATCTTGCCATACCATCAAGCCACTTAAATCCTACAGCAGTAATAGTGATTAAGTAAAAGAACAGTAAATGCTCTGTCCCACATTAATTCCATATAAAATGGAGAACTCTGCTTCTCTCTCCCTGCAGTTACCCAAGTTTTAAATATTTTCATTTCTCTTGTTACAAGAGGATTCATTACTCAAGAAGTCAACATCCAGAAACTTCCAATCAGTTTTGACTTCTCTCACAGCTCCTGTCAAAAAGTTCAGAACTTTAACAATATCTGTTTTAAAATCCACACAAATAGCAGCTACTGTAATTTAATTAAATGAAAAGGGCAAGGACAAATGACATGTCAACACATTCATAATGAAAAGTTGTCTTTTATTTACAGCTGGTTATAAAGGAAATATTAATTGCTTCCAGAAAAACAATTATAAAATCATTCTCTAACAAGAAACTACAGATGTACCATGATGGCTAACAATTTCCCTTATGCCTTTAAAAAAAAAAAAAACTAATCTGAAAAGCTTAATAAGGATAGGACAGTTTTACCTACTTAGATTAAGTATTCAAAGTTAAATGCAGCCAAATGGCCATGAAAAATGAGATAATTCTTTAAAAAATTTTTTTCAAAGCAATTCAGGGCTCAAAGGACAAAATCTAGAAATAAATACTCTTCAGTTTGTAATCTTACAAATGTCAAATTGAACAAGATGCCAAGTATTTGGGAGTGAAATTTATCTCAGATTTAAAAATTCAATGTATTGTACAAAATCTACACACACAATGGTGCATGTGACACAGTAATTAGGAAGGACACTAACAATTTTACTTTCCTAATTTCATCTGTGAATCTTCAGAATTAAAGTCCTAAACCTTCTTTCCACTTTATACAATATATTAGTTCTAGAAAAGATCTATTACCATTCCTAAATTTCCTTATATCCAATAACAATATATAAAAATCAATGTTAAAGATGATTATAAGCACTTTTCCTTCTATGTACCATCAGACTTGCTCTAAAGTTGATAAACTTTCTAAAATACCTCAGATCAATGGCTTTCAAACTTCTGTAATCCTCTTTACACTCAGTGACTCAATAAACACCTGCACTAAAATTAGCTGAAGCAGAAGTTTCCAGAAGAAGCCATCTTTACTATATGCTATACACTCGATATTTGCATTGTCTCATTTTTTTTGTAATGCTGGCTGTGACCCACTAATGGACGCAGCTTGAGAAATACTGCTCTGATTCATTTATTTAAATTTGCCACAATAACTCATCAACACTCTGAAGATGAGAGAAGGCACCTGAAAACTTCCAACAGAAATGTAAATTGGATGAGCTGCTGTATGCCAACTGTCATCATCCCTTTCAAATAGGAAACACTTAAAATCCATTACCTTTTAAAAGTTTTATTTGGGCTAGTATTGCTGATACTAAAGTCATCACCTCTCTTCCACCTAATCTTTAAACTATCCTTACTCCCAGTCACTAAAGAATAACCTCAAATCCTTCTAGCTGTGTGTGAATGAGTACAGGAATACAAATTAAAGATTACCTAGAGAATTCTGTAGCTAGGTCTTTTTCCCTACTTCTGACAGAATGTGGGGAAAGAGGTGACCTAGGAAATACTGCATTTTCTCCCCTTCTTAAAATATTTTTACAGACTTTGTTACTTTTTAAAGGTCTTATTTATTTAAGAGAGAGAGAGAAAAGATTATCTAGAGAATTCTGTTGATAAGTCTTTTTCCCTACTTCTGAAAGAATGTGGGGAAAGAAGTGACCTAGGAAGTACTGTATTTTTTCCCCTTCTTAAAATATTTTTACAGACTTTGTTATTTTTTAAAGGCTTTATTTATTTTTTTTTTGAGAGAGAGAGAGAGAGAGCACATGAGTGGGGGGAGGGGCAGAGAGAGAGAGGGAAGCAGACTCCCCTTTGAGCACACAGCCTGAGGCGGGGCTCGATCCCAGGACCCTGAGATCATGACCTGAGCCAAAGGCAGAAGCTTAACCAACTGAGTCACCCAGGCACCCCTCCTCTTCTTAAAATATTTTTAAAAAGCAGTTTCTGCAAACTGAGGGTTATGGAGGGGAGGGGGGTAGGGGATGGGTGAGCCTGGTGGTGGGTATTAAGGAGGGCACATATTGCATGGAACACAGCGTGTGGTGCATAAACAATGAATCTTGAAACACTGGGAAAAAAAAAAGAAAAAGCAGTTTCTGTAATTTCTCTATTCACAAATAAAATTATAGATATAATACATCAATATTTAAAATTAACTTGAATGGCATTTGCCTATTTAAAAAAAATGACAGTGTAACTCAGACAATCTTGTTTAATACAAAAATAATAATTCTATCTGCATCATCGTTTAAGAAGCAGAACAAAAATCCTAACCAGGGAGCTAAAGTCAACAATGAGTAAGAGGAAGGGCTCTAGTCCCAGGTACCTAGAACCAAACAAAGGCCATTTAGCCCCACCACACAGGAAAACTGGGCAGAAAAATGTATGGAAGAAATTAATATTGATCTATTTTTCTTCCTGATCAACAGAGAGAGGGTAACAGTAGGGTAGTATGGAACAATAAAGGAACTTAAGCTTTGTCGTCTGAGAAACTCAAACCCAGCTCCACCACACATTAGCTATCTGACCTTAGTTCAACAATAAAAGCACTTAAAATAATCACTCAATAAATATTAGCTGTGGGTGGGGCACAGACCTAAATGTGCACACCTACCAACTTACTGAATTTTCACAACACTCTGAGGTAGGTTCTGAGGACCAGAGAGAGACTAGGAAGCTTGTCCAATTTCAAACAATTAGTCATAGGAAGACCAGAATTCAAACACTGCCCAAGGCATCCCAAAACCTTTGCAGGGGTTACCTTCTGAGCCCTGGTTTCCTTATCTTTCCCTCTAAGGGCTGCTATGTGGATTAAGACCTCTGGCCTGTCAGATTAGGACTCATCCCCCCCCCCCCCCCNAGGGCACAGTGTCTCAGGTAAGCTGACTTCCCCCGATTCAGAGCACAAACTTTATCTTTTTTCCTTCTCCCCTCACACACACCTCCCCACACATACTTTCACTGACCTAAGGAAATATGTACTGGAAGGAGAGCAATATAAGTACTATCATGAGTATATTTACTGAAGGAAGGAAGGGAGGTATCTCATGTTTGCAAGAGAGGGCGAAGTTGTCAGGCTTAATTCAAAGCCAAAACCGTGACAGGCAGAGGGCCATAGGGCCTGGGACTCAGCGCCCCAGGAGTGTGCCGGAATAATCACTGGGGTTATGCAAGGAAGGTCTCTACCAGCAACAGAATGAAGACAGGAGGGAGCCTAGGCGGGCAGTGCTGGAGTGGGACGGACTGGGCCAGTTGTGGCTCGGGGATCTGGCAGAAATTAGAGGGCAGGGCCTCAAATATGCCAGGAATTCTGCTAAGGGCAATAAACCACCTCACAATGCAAAGCAGGATTGCATTAACATCAGTTTTGGAAACAGGAAGTACCAGTACCAAGTAGCTAATAAGTGTTGACAGAATTTTTCAAAATGGGGTTACATTCTCCCTTTCTTTCCTGTCCACATTAGTTGGCAAATGCCATGCCCTCCATTTCCTCACACAAAAAAGTAGGTAAACAGAGGCACTCCCAGGCTGTTCAATGGACCTATCCAAAATACAGCAATCAAGTTAATTGAACCAAGTTGTTGAAAGACATGCCAATAATACACCATCACCCAATTACTGAATCAGTTTTTTTTTTTTTAAACAACAGAGAGTAACTGTGAGTACATATGCTCCTATGGTATAACAAGTTAGCTACCAATGTCAGACTCAACTGTTTGTTGTTGTAGCAACAGCAGACAACAAGGCCTGCCCAGATTGGTGGGTAGCAATTTACCTCTTTGTTTCCCACTGTACATCTATCACTACTTATTATAAAAACCACCTTCCAAGTATTAAGATATCACTAGCTTGCCAAACCAAGGGAGAATACAACCAGTAAGTCTGACTTGGAAAAAAATCACTGAGAAGCACAAATGACATAAACTGAACTTACGAATGTTCAGAAAACAAAACATTGTTACTAGACAGCTACTTAATAATCTCCAGAGATACAATGTTTGTTTTTAGAGTGGAAAAAAATTATGAAACTGCCAGATTAAATAGCATTATCTAACAAAAGTAGTTTACAAATACATCTACTATTTTAATTACATGAAGTACTGAATGACACTGTGAGCTAGAATCATTAATGTCACTCCCACCGAAGTATAAGTTAATGCCTGATTATAAAATAAACACACAAAGTATCCTAGACTTTATGACTTTAATTTTTATTTTGCCTTTCATGATTATTTTAAAATAAATGTTATTTCCACCTCATTAGTAAGAAACAAATTTTGTTTCCTCTTAAAATGGTTCACTGCAGGGATAGAGAGATTCGACTCTGTGACTTGGGATAAATGGACATTATTTCCTCATTGCATCTGACACTGACCCTTTCCTTTACAATTAACTAAACACATTTTGTCGGAGGGCACAGACCCAAGCCTCAGAAACGCCAGTTCCTATCCCAAATCTATCACCCACAGGCTCTGTGCACTCAGAAAATGACCATGCCCCTTGGGATCAGTTTCCTCACCGGTGAGTCCCGAACAGATCAGAGGTTCTCACTAGTCAGGACGGTGTGATCTAAATCTGAGACTTCCTTGCATGCCCACACACACAGCCACACACGCTGCACTGGGCAACACAGTCAGGCTCCATGACACAGCTCTCTCAAAGCCACACACACTCCCCCATCCATCCCCAAACTGGGAAACCTGAGAAATCAACTCTTTACCTATCTGCAGCTATAGTACAACTAATAGGGTGACCCATAAAATATCTCGGACCCATAAGGAATGCATGTTAAAGCTTAAGTATGAAATGCAGCCCTTCGTTGCCACCTTGGGGCTTTCAACAGTCAGAGGTGATCAGGCAGCAAGAGAAAGCAAACTTCAGTAGCAGAGCAGAGAAAGAGCATTCCTCTCTCAATACTCAGTGTAAACAACAACAAAACACTATTTGATTAAAAACAATGACTTAATATGGCCTTCCTAACAGTCCTTCCATGTCATCAGAACTGACTGATTTGGAAGTGGGTAATATGATATCAGAGATCTACAATCAAGGAATCCCTAATTACCCCTCCCCAAGCACAGATCTCCACGTGCTGATCACAGAGTTTCTGAATTGTTCTGGCTTGGCCAGGACACTGGGACTAAAGAAGGAAACGCTGACACCAGTCAGCGTTCAGCATGCCAGATTCCAGCCGGGTCACAACACTCTCCTCTGTCATAGCCCTGACTCAGAAAGTTCTGCTCTTGACACAACAAAGCCCTACAGAACCTCCAGCTTGATTAGCAACCCACCGTGTGTCCTTCTCCATGGGACTCTAGGCTGTCCCTGGGCCACGGCCACTGGCCTCGCTGGCCCTGCTACTTCGAAAACATACCCACAAACCAACAGTTCTGAAGCTAAAAAAGGCAGTACCAACATTTTCATTATTAAGAAGACAAACGTCAAAGCAGGACACCTGCACTAAGAATGGACTTCCTTCCCAGGTGATTATCTTAAATGTAAATCAGGTCAGGTACCTGGCACAATAGCTTCTCTGAACCCCTGGCAGTGGCCCTCACTCCCTACCTGACTGGATCGGGGCTAATGCCTCACACGCCAGTCTCTCTCCAGCCCTTGCTCCCCACACTCCAGCCGCACTGGCCGTCCTGCATGCACATGCCTGGTCTTCCCACCGGCCATTCCCCCTACCCCAGAGCACTCCCTCCCAACCCATCCAACCTCTCCCCACACTGGCTCATCCTCACGCTTTTCATCTCTACCCAGACGTCACCTTTTCAGAGCACCCCATCGAACTGGGGTCCCTCCACTGTCAGTCTCTGTCCTGAGCTTGCATCCCACTCTCACAATCTGGAACTCTTCATTTATTGCTGGATACATGTTATTCAATGATGTTCCCCTCTAGATATGGAGCTACCTGAGGACCTGGGCCATTTCTCATGCACCACTCTAACTCCAGGGGGTAGAATATACTAACTGCTCAATTATCATTTGTTAAGTGATTCAATATCTCAATAAATTTTGCATGGAGAAGAGATGCAGCCGGTAAACATTTTTGTCCTAAATTGGTCGTGGTGCAAAAAAAAAAAAAAAAAATCACTGGTATTGGGCTAAATTAATTTCTCCCTACTAAATACCCACCCTCAGTTGGGTCTCTGCTCTACTGCAATCTCCTGAATAAAATGGGATTAGAAAAATCATTTGAAATTTGTAATAGAAACTATATTATCAGAGACGGTTGAGTCTCAGGTAATCCATAGAAATACTCCTCCTTCTATTAGGTACTGAATAAATGTTCTAGGCACCGATCAAACACTGTGTATTTCATCTCATGTAACCTTCAAGACAGTTCCATGAGCGGGGTCTTCTCATGCCTACTGAAAGAGTAGGAACTAAGGCACAGCAACCTAGCAACTAGCTCAGGGTCATGCAGCAGGAAGAGGTGGGTCAGCAGGTGGGGAGTGGGGTGTGCTGCCTGAGCTTGGCCTCCTCACTACTGCCTCATCTTCTGTCCCTCCCAGAGCAGTCCACCCCTAGGGGAAAGGGAGACAAGGTAGAGCTGTCTCTTCTCATTTTGGAACGAGGCCATTATTTGTTGTTGTTGTTTTTAATTTTATTTATTTATTTGATAGAGAGAGAGATCACAAGTAGGCAGAGAGGCAGGCAGAGAGAGAGGGAAGCAGGCTCCCTGCTGAGCAGAGAGCCTGAGGACATGGGGCTCGCTCCCAGGACCCTGAGATCATGACCTGAGCCGAAGGCAAAGGCTTAACCCACTGAGCCACGCAGGTGCCCCTTTTTTGTTAAGTTTTTTTGTTTTTTGTTTTGTTGTTGTTGTTAAGTTTTTAAGGGAAAAAAGACAATTCATCTTTTGATTGATCTGGCCTCAGTCCAGCTAATTCCATCCTAATTCCTTCAGCTTGCCTTCCCTGTTGCCAGAGACTCCTACTTCCCTGAACCTTCCCTTTATGCATCTCTATGCTTTGGAATTCATCACACAGTCCCTAACTCCTTTCTGCCCCAGCCTGTGCACGCGTATGAGTGTTAAGCACATAATCACATGCACACATGCAAATCCCTTTCCAAACTCCAATTTGCTCTCTCTAGCTTTTTCAAGTCAGAAGGTAAACAAGTCACCTAAACTATTTCATCCTGAGGTGTAAAAAGAGGCAAATAACTCCCTTGACCTTCCTAGAGATGCTAAAATGCAAAACATAAAAGGTTACTTGTTCACAAAGTACAGGTTTGAATTATTACACAGACTGAAAATGACCAAAATTAGGTGGAAATGTCAAGAAGTGTCCAGGATGATAATGAAATGAAGCTGGCCAACCAGAAACCACTCACCTGATGGTGATTTTCCTATCGATCGTCCTCCGTTTCTGAACTCACAGCTGTACTTCTGGGGAGAACACAAGGAGGACTGGCAAACTGGGCTATGGGAGGGGCACCGAGCAGGGAGATGCTAAATCCAGTGTTTGCAGCTGGAGACCACCTACACTTTGGTGCTGAATTTTTAAAAACACTTCAACACCTTAATAATATGTTCTGCTAGGTATAATAAAAGTATGCCCAAGGAGCTTGAATTCTTAAGCTGCCAGGAGCTAAATGCGAAAGGAAGCCTAAAGCACCAAAGGAAGATGTAGAGGGGAAAAATCCCTTCAACAACTGAGTTGTACGGCTCCAAGAACAGAACAGCAAAAGAACACCTCCCCCAACAGGACATGCTGATGCTTATTTACATGTGAACCACGTGGACTTCGTGAACCTCCATTTTCCTTCAAATGCTCCAAAGGTGTGGTTTATGACCCTGGCTTGCACGTCAGAACTTCCTGTGGAACTTCAAAACACGACACCAGTGTCTTAACTCCAGTAGAGAACCATAAAAGGAGAATCCACCATGGTCAGTCACACCTGTGACAGGGTCTGGGCCACAGCATAACCACATAAAGAGGAAAGGCTGGTCAGGAGTGCACGAACCAATAAGTCCACACGTCTCCTCTCCATCTCCAAGAGCAACCACCTGAACTGACCATCCATCCATCTACTCTTCTCTGAGCACCTCTGGTGCCAGCCCTGAGTGCCAGAGACATATGGCAGACCACATGGCAGACCAGCCCTCAAGGAGCTTCCATTCTGGTGAAGTCACATGGAGGAGATTTAAGTTACCCTGTTAAAAAGGGGGGAAAGGCAGCTAAAAAGGTTCCCCCAAGCAATTTCCATCAGTCTTCCTGAACCGAAGTCCTTTTAGCCCCCAGCTCCTCATCCAGTCCTCCGGAATGTGTCTGATGCATTGTGCTGTTTTTCAACGGCAGGCCAGGCACCACCCCCCACATGGCTCTACTCAATGGCTGGATCCAGACAATCAAACCTTATTTCTTCAGTGCCCCGATGCGCCCCACATCCTCAGACAGGGTGGATGACAGGGTAACCGGAATGGTCTAAAGTCAAGCTTGTCCCATCAACATCCTGGGTCTCATATTTTTCTCTTTTTTTTCATTGCCTATCCTAGGCTTGGGGGATATAAAAGATCTACAGGAGTCCCTTTTAAGAGTGTTTCATCTATTTTTGTAAAAACTAAGCAAGATATAGAACGTATTAATATCATACACTGATTCGGAACTAAACTGTAGAGGAGGAGGGAACACAGATTAGTCAGAGTGGGAGCACTCCCCTGCAGCAAGCCCTGAACGAAGGGTTTGGCCAGGCAGCGTCAGCAATGACCAAGCAGGATATCTTAAGGAGCACCAAGGGCTCAGACAGGCGAGAAATAATGGAGACACCGGCCTGACTGAAACCAGGAGGACTCATCAGGGAAGTGGCAGGAAAGAAGGTAGGAGGAACGGTTTAACATGGGCCTCGGCACCAGATGTGGTTTACCCAGGACACTGTAAGACAGGTGTGGCACGACTCTGAGAAGGAGTAAGGCACAGATGCAAACCGTTTCAGGCACACAGAGGAAACTGCTGTCATTAACTCTGATTCAGCCTATAATAAATTTCTGACACACCAGTTATTTTCGACAAGAACCTCATCAAAGTGGTTCGTAACGCTCCCATTCCCACCATTAAAAAAATCAAGTCAAAGTATGCCAGAGTCCAAATATTTACAAACTGGAAAATCAAAAAAGCTCCGTCTTCACTGTCTGCTGAGTACACTGGTGTGCTGAGAGCCACTGACAGACACGAGCATAAACAAACAACTATCTGCCCATCCATGTGTCATTTTGTTCCATAACACGTGACTGTCAACTGTCAGGCACAGTGTTTGGTGGTTTGAATCAAGGTATAACACAGCAAGTCTTTCGTTCCCTGTCTTTCAAAGGAGCTGTGACACCTGGAAAGCAAATACAATGTGTTCAAAGCAGCCCACGACAGAGAAGCTAGTGAGTTCATTCCTCTGTTAATTCATCAAGTATTTATTTCGTGTCTATTAAGCGCCAGACACTATTCCAAATGGTTCGGAAGGAGCAGCAGAGGAAACAAAGCCCTGCCCTGATGAAGCCTACATGGGGGGGTGGGGGAGGGAGGCAAGCAGTGGGCAAGCAAATAGAAAGGTATGTATTTATCAGACAGGAAGTAAGTGCTAGGGTAAACACACACAGGTAAGGAAATAGGCGGAGCTATTTTGGGTATTCAGGGAAGACTGCATCAAGGAGAGAGCACACACCTGAGTGGTATTTGAGCAAAGAGCTGAATGAAGTGAGGGAGAGAGCCATGAGCAGAGGCAGAAGCTGAGATCAGACACAGGAGGCCTGGGGAGCAACAGCACTGGGCAGCGGGTGCCAGGTGAGATGGGAAAGCGGTCAGGAACAAGAGTATGGCGAGGATACCACAGGTAGGCGGGGGTGAAGCATCCCTGCAGGTTACAAAGCTTATGGTTATGGTAATACGGGGATAATAACAGTCCTCCTTCCTTACTTGCAATCTGCAGATCCTTCCAAGTCTGGTCTATTACGCAAAAGATGAGGACAGATCCAAAAAATAAATTCAGTGCAAAAAGGGGTTTCAATAATAAGGTGAAGAAAGCACTCTATATATTTGGAGAGCATTCCCTAACCTCCAAAATGTTCAACTCATAAAATCTGAGGGAAATCAGAGTATTTCCAAACTTAATGATGGCTTTAACCACTAGGGATGTCCCCAAGTAGAATATTTTCAATTGTTTTAAGCAGAGGATAGAATGGTCTTTTAATGTAAAACAGTATTAGAATGGGCAATTAAGTAGTTTCCCATCACAGTTTATACTTCAAAGCGAGATGAGCCTTAGTAAACCATCTTGGGAGAGATTGCAAAAACTGCACATCACTAACATATTAACGAGAGCCATAGAATTGTATGCTCAGCTGGAAATATCAAAGGGACGTTCTCATCTTTAAGATGATAAGTGGAGAATGCAAAACTGCTAATTTCCTGCTTTGTGGATGCATTGTAGCTTCTGGAGACATCTTAATAATCACTTAATTATATCATAAGGAACATAAAACAAAAAAATGCCAACAGGATGAGGTCCTCCATTTCCAGAAAAACAGACCACCAGCAGATTTGGATTCCTGTCCATAGACTGAGGACAAAAAGCCTTAAAGCAGCAATATTTTAGGACAATACAGTGTCAGGGACATAATAGTGAGCAAACATCCTTTCTAAATCCAGGGGCAAGCAGGGAACTAATCCCCAGATGTGGGCTGCCCTCTGTACTTCTCTGAAGCCACTTCAACTTCTAGCCATAAAACCATAAAGATAAAAACGCGACAAACACAACACTGACAAATTACTCAGAGGCAGTAAATGAGAGGTTAATTACATGTTGATTTCCACGATATTTCTAAACTGTGAGAGTAGCTCAATCACCTAGGGCAAGATCCTTTTCCCATTCTACTAAGATAAGAAATAGTGTTTGCCTGAAGTATAACAGAAATGAGAAAAGGCAAATTATGTCCCTGCTATAAAGTTCAACCACTAATACTTTTCTTGAATAATTCCTGAATAAAGTTTCTCTAATAAAACAATTAATTGCCACTGAAATAAAGAGGAAAAGTTCTGAGGCTTAAAACAGCCAAAGAAAGGTTACTTTAGGCTGTTAAATAAACAAAAATTTAAGGGGGAAGAAATGGATCTTGCTACCACTCCAACTGGAAATATTGGGGTTCTTCTTGTAAAAGGTGGCTTTGGGATGAGGGAAATAGTTTAACAGATATATTTATTCTCTATTAAAAACAACAGCAACAACAACAACTTAATTTTCCCTGGTTTTATTTTTTTAAGATTTTATTTATTTATTAGAGAAAGAGAACAAGTAGGGGGAGCAGCAGAGGGAGAGGGAGAAGCAGGCTCCCTGCTGAGCAGGGAGCTCAATATGGGGCTCGATCCCAGGACCCCAGGATCATGACCTGAGCCAAAGGCAGACACCCAACCGACTGAGCCACCCAGGCGCCCCTCCCTGGTTTTAGAAGCAAAGTGCGGACTGTAGAAAATTTGGAAAATATATAAATGTGTAAAGAAAATGAAATGTAATCCATGAATGCATCACTAAACATACCCATATTCTGCTATATTTTCCTTTCAATTAATACACACACATCTTCATTCTTTAGCAAAATTAGGATCATCAGACAATTTATTACAATGGTAAGCATTTCATCTGTGATAAAGTACTGTTTAAATATGGTTGCATAATATTCCATTACAAAGATGTCTGGTAACTTAACCATCCTTCTTCTGTCCTATTCAGAATGCAAGATAAAGTATTGAATTTTAAAGTAACAGAGTCAGTAAAGATCTATGTTATGGTGTCAGAATCTACATTGTGCCTAACCTTTAATAAACTACCACTAGTCATGTTTTAATGCAGTATCAAAGAAGAATACCCATAATTATCCAGAAAGGTTATTTCAATGCTCCTACCTTTCATGATGACACATCTGTGCAAGACTAGACTTTCTGCACACTTCCACCCAACTTGTCAACACACTGCAGGGCGAAGCAGACAAGAGAACCCAGCTACTTTTATTAAAGCAGGTTATGAAACAGATTGCAGACAATGGGAAACAGTACCACTCTTCTCACAAAATTTTTCCAGTGGGTTTGGAAAATAGTTATTTCTCATTAAAAAATAATCGTTAGAGACTTACACAAATGTAAAACAATGTCAGTCATGTCACTACTTTTTTTGTTTCAGAAAACTTATTTTCATTGCAAATGGTCTTTTTGTTAAATGTAATGAGTGTGTTCTTCTTTGTCATTTTTAAGTACATTTTTCATTTTTTTGAGTTTTAAGTTCTAACACATAAATATCAATCCACATTAAAACGGAAAAAGTTATTTGGGGGTCTTCAAACACCTTTTAACAACGCAAAATGGTCCTGAGATCAAAACGTTGAAGAACTCTGGGTTGTAGAATGAAGGATCTCTTTAACAAATAAGCCCATGTATTATTTTGTTTTTGACTGATTTCTGCTTAAAATGAGATTGCTCCAAGACTTTTGAGAGATTCGTCGTGTCTGCATTGGGTGGAATCTCTCCTCTCCTGGCCAACACTGTCTCTAAATAACTAGGCTCCCAAATACCTAATCGATTTCAGCATTCTATTGCCAAACACTTTCTTAAAGCAGTTAGTGCAAAGAAAACAGGACCCCAGAGAGTCAGAGATGTAGATCTCTAATGACAATTACCTTCCACTTCCTGGTTAAACACAAATAAAACAAACAAACAAAAATTATCAAAATACATCTGGGGTAAGAACAGAATGATTCAGATGATGGTACCTGATAATACAGTGTTATCATCTGTTTTCACTTCCTCTTACCAAAATTACAAAGACAATTCTGTGAATCCTATAGACCAGATTATACACACATACACCCTTCCAATCAAAAGCACCCAGAACTCCAGGGAAGTAAGAAAACAGCCACTCAGTTCCTGTTACAATGTTACATTGTAATCAACAACAATCTAAAGCCCCCAAAACTATTATAGCATTACAGATATTCCTGGTACCTTAAGAATGGCAATACTACAATGCCATCATCCTGGTCTTCCATAACATTCAGTTTCTACAAAGAAACAAAACGATCACACTTTAAAAAATCAGGTTGAATATAAAAAAGTCTTTCATCAGAGACTTTATTTATCGAGTGTGCAGCAAATGCCCAGCACACTTCAACACCAAGGATAAAGCAGTGGACAAAATGAAGCCCCTGCTGTCATGAGGTTAATATGCTAACTAACAAAGCAGCAGCAATGAAGTCCATTGGGTTTTAAGAGAAGCAGTCCGGGAAACCCTGAGACCAGGCTGCAGACATCCATCGGGATGGTCTTTGGGATGAAACACAGGCCCAGCGGCCAGCCCTCTGTGGACATGTGGCAGTACAGATCTTGAGCATAAGTTTCAGATTTATCAGAAAAAGGGAGAAGGGGCTTGAGAGCAGGGGTGTACTGAAATCAAAACTCACCTGGGCAGTGAGACATGTAGTGTGTGGTGGACAGACTAACCTCTTCTTCCACCTCTCATTCCCTCAGGGCAGAGGCGATGGGGTATCACCCCCATAATTACATCTTGCTGGAGTCTCTCTCTGGCCACCTGTGAGGAGCTGCCATGAAGTTGGTGGAACCCCATGTAACATGCAAGGGCAAGAGACCTCTAGGAACAGAGGGCAACTTAAGTCCCACAACTGCAAGGAAATGAATTCTGCCAACAACCTCAGTGAGCTTAAAAGCAATCCTTCCCCAGTTGAGCCTCTGATGAGACCACAGCCCTGTGCACACATGGACAACAGTCTGGGACAGTCTGAAGCACAGAACCCACATAAGCTGTGCCTGGATTCCTGACCCGCAGAAATGGTGCCATAAGAAATGCATGTCCCTTTAAGCCACTAAAGTTTATGACAATTTGTTAGACAGCAGTAGATAACTAGTACAAACCAGAAACTTCTCTCAAGAAGTTTAATCAAAGGGAAGGAGAGAGAAAGCAGCAGCCAAAAGAGGAGGGCACGAGGGAAGGCATGGATTTCATGGTGTTTGTTCTTTCTGGGTTTTGGGTTTTTGTTTTTTTTCCCAGATTTTAGTTATTTATTTGACAGAGGCAGACAGACAGACAGCACAGGTGAGGGTAGAGGTGAGGGAGTGGAAGAAGGAGACTCACCACTCATCAGGGAGCATGAAGCGGGGTTCGATCACAGGATTCCAGGATCATAGCCTGAGCAGAAGGCAGACACTTAACTGAATAAGCCACCCAGGTTACCCTCTGTTTTGCTCTTAAGATGAAAAAGACTTGAGTATTCACAAATCCTTTTGAGAAAGAAACACCAGGACGGAGGTTGAAACAGAAGGTGAGAGAGAGCGGTGGTGGCAAAATTGATTTCCAGAAAGTAAGGGGGACAGTTCTTGCACTACAAACAGAAAGAAGGGGAAGGGGAAGGGGAAGGGGAAGGGG
>LNAC01000317.1:870425-898423 GCA_002007465.1 Ailurus styani | reverse complement strand
AAGAAAGAAAGAAAGAAAGAAAGAAAGAAAGAAAGAAAGAAAGAAAGAAAGAAAGAAAGAAAGAAAAGAAAAGAAAAGGATATAGGAAAGAGCAGATGTGCAGAGGGCCAGTAGGAAGAAGAGAACATGGCCTTCACATAACTAGTAGAAGTGGGAAATGATCTGCTGAGAGCGAAGGAGAGATGTGGCTGACTTTAAAACTGGAGATTTACATGTTGAGAAGGTTGGATATAGTCACTGTGGAGAGTGAGAGCTTAAATTCCTGGCAGTGCTGAGTCCCTGGTGAAAGTGGGGACCAGCATCTTAAAGTGGCATCTGTGACTTGTTCTAGAAGAATGTGGCAGTCCAGACTCAGTCCAGTGTGCTGCCTGATCCTCCAGGGGTGGGATGTGCCAACATAGCAGGCAGAAGGGAATTCGGGGTATTGAGAAGTGCACAGTGAAACACTGGCCATGGAATCAGACAATAGAGGCACCACCACAGACCCTCAAGGAGGAAACAGGGGCGAGGAGCTGGAAATAGACCCAGAAGGGTGAATCTTTGATGTTACCGGGACAGTCTGTCAGACGAACTGGATAGGAAGTCCTGGCCAGCAAGTGGAACCTGTGCATTTCAGATGAGAAGCAGCTCTCAGCAAGATCTAGGACAGTGACTCTCAGAGCGTGACCCACTCGTTCCAGTTTGAGCACCGAAAGTCCCGCATCTGGGGAAACCGGGATGGTTCTAAAACAGGGTCTGCTACTGAAGAAAGCCCCAGCCCCCGGTCCCAGGCAAAGCAAGCCGGCTGGTCACCCACCTTGGCTGCCAATGGGGTCTCCTGGGAAGCTCTAACAACTCCTGAAGCCTGGAGGAGAAGATTGCCACCCAGGGCCCATAATTTTCCGTGGATGAGGAGCTGTAACTAGCAAATGACAGCACTGAGAGCAGGAGACAATGACTGTCAGGAGCCTAAAGGACAAGGAGTCAAAGAACAAGGATGGGAGGGAAGCCATGAGGAGCAGAGGCCCCATCGTGGGGTGTGCAAGAAGGTGCCACCTCCACCCACAAGGGCGCAAGGGGGCAGCAGACTTGAAGAGCAGGGTTCAACGAGGACCGGGAGGTAAAGACTTCTGGGGAGAAACTGGCTGATCACAAGGCAAGAGTCACAGCAGATGGAAAGTGTAGAATTTAGGTCAGAATGGGAAGCACAGAGCAGTCCCCCAAGGAAAGTCCCCGGAGGCCCAGGGCCCACAGAGCTAACTGCAGGGAAAAAGGGAATGGGGTGGGAGGTAACCCTATGTGGTCTATGGGGTGGCTGGCTGGTGAACGGCATCTCCAAGGCACTGGCGTCCCAAGCACAGGTATACTTTAACACAAGGATACTGCTCTTCAGTATAAAGATACACATTTATCCTGAAGAAAAGAGATTAGGAATTTTCGAAGCTTCAGAATGGGTTCCTCTGGTCCTTGTCTGAAAGTCCATTCCTCTTGGGACTCAATTCTCCAATGTCTGTTTCACAAATAATCTTTGTTCTGATATTCAGAACTTTACCCAACCCTGAGATTCTCCTTACATCTCTCACACTTCACTAATAACTTGTGTGTTACCTGAATCTAGAAAATCCTCATGGATTTAACTGATGTAGCTGCCAATAATTAATACAGAAATAAAGAATACATTTCTTGACAATCAAGTGCCAAAGTTATCACCATGGAATGAAGGAGAGGGTAGGTGCTACATTGTGTTGTGTTGTATAGTGGGGAGTTGTGTTTTTCAGTGTGTGTCTGTGTGTGTGTCTGCACACAATCATGCACACATCAGTGTTAAGCGTATACCACCTGGAGATCTAAGCCCTGTGGAAGTTTAGAAAGACTCAACAATAAAACATTGTTTCAGCAAAAAGTTTTTAGCATTATTTGCACAAATATATATGCAGAAAAATGTTCTCAACTCAGGAACACCTCAAGTACTTCTGTTCAGTCTAACCTTGCCCTCAAGTTCTGGGCAAGACAGAGTTCAGCGAGGCCTTGGGGGGAGGTGCTAACCAAACAAAAAAGTACAGTGAGCTCACAGGTGCCAGGAGATATGATGGTTACTCAACAGGTAGGGCCTGGGAAGGAACCCAAGGGCCCTTTGCCTCCTCCCTCACACAGCCCACAAACAAGCTCGCTCTCTGTCGATTCAAGGCCAGGCTTCATGAAGGAAAGTGGGACTCTACTCTCATGCCTCACAGGGGTACTTCTACAGTTTCCCAAGATAGCCTCAGCCCAGCCCGAACCACAAGCCAGAGCTCATCAAAAACCAGAGCACAGACACTGTAGCAAACCGTCCCCCACCAACTAGGTCCATTACCTACAAATGCAATTACCAATAAATAAATACTTCTAAATCGTTTTTGTTAGCTACAGAAAGAGGATTCTTTTATAAATTAAAGTTTTCAAAAGTTAAGTCAGTATTTCTTAAACTGGCATTAGTCTCTGCTTTCAAAATTTAATTTATGTATAAATAAATATGAATGTTCAGTGCAGATGATAGTCCTATGTTAATTAGGGTAGCCCATATTTTTTCTCAAATGTAAAGACACTACAAATGCACCTGTCCCAAAAAACAAAAACAAACAAACAGAAAAACCATGAGAGAGAGAGAGAGATCTGTGGGTCTACACCAACATTACGTTGTCAACAAATGTTTGTGCACACCTATGCCAGGCAGGAGTGTAGCAAAGTAGCAGGTAGCAAGGCAAGTCAAAGCCAGTGTGAAAATTACACCATGATGAAGGAGAGCATTTACATCCCTTTTCTTATAACACGGTTTCATAATGGACACCCAAGAAACCATCTTTCCTGATCCCAACCAGGGAATAGGAAGCAAATGAAACTCAGAGCATATCAGCATGCTTTTTGTTGTGCACTTGTGATTTTATATCCACAACTGCTAGGGAGAAGGTGAAGGCAATGAGCAAAACAATTTCAAATCAAGTGCTATTTTGCTAAAATGAAATATTTCAAAATGCTTATCAGTCCTATAATTTTCAATGGATAGTCACATTTTTACCAGAAGTATGTATCTTCAAAGAAACTGCACAGTTCAATCATCGGGATCTCAAATGTAGAATAGAGGATGGATAAATACATGAAGATAAAACTTACTGGATACAAAAAAGGTATTCTGAAAAGGTAAGCAAAGGACAACTCAGAGTATGAGACAGACGGACATCTGAAGAAATGTTAAGGGAAAAAGTTTAGGACTATAAGAGAGACAGCCTCTTACAGAGCTCTCCCTCCGGCAAAGACATTTCCAAAACTATAACAAGACGTGATTTTTTTTTTAATTTAACCTTGTATCATACAGTCTGTTGTTCTGTTAAACCCACAAGCTCAAGTTCATACAGTTCAAGGACTAGATTGTTCAATGGCCCACGGGGAGATCTCAAGGTTTATTATTACCTCAGATACACATTTTCTGTTTATGCTTTACTCATTATCATTCAAAGCTTTGAAAAATCAACCTTTAGTAAGACAAAGTTTGCCCAGGAAATTGCCCCACACTTGTCACCTCACTCAAGGTATAAGCGACAAAAAGGTTATTGAGAATGAATGCTAAACTCTGGATATTTGCAGGCTCTTCTCTCAAGGCAACAGATTAAAAAAAAAAAAAGTCTCAGTAAGAAGGCACCTCCTGACAGCAGTAGTGCCTTGTAGAGGGGAAGAAAAGCCCCCAAACAAGAATTTATCACTACCACCTCTTCCCCCACCAAGAAGTTCTCTTTCTGGAACTTAAAAAAGACAAAGTTCAACTTCAAAGGGAGATGCTGTAGTAAATCCAGAAAGCAGGAAAGTTGGCAAATCCATCTCTGTGTGCAAATGAATGACCTCATGAGGCATAGAAACAAGAGCAAACAATGCAAAACAAACTGTTCCAACTCTGGTACCAGTTACTGACCTTCCAGACCAATGGAACATGCTGTCTCCAGCAACACAAGCAGAATGTGCATAAAACATCAGATCCTCTGCTTGAAGGCAAATACCCTCTATTCCCGTTCACTGAAATCGAATAACAAAAGCAAACACTTCCACCTATGAATCCGTGCCCTCTCTGAGTGCTGTGACAATACACATATATAAACAAGTCCATGCCTCTGCACCATCCCCAGCCCAGCACACACACACCTGACTCATGTTCAAGCCACCTTTCCAAAGGCTTATAAATACCCTCTCCAACTACAAGAGGTTGGGCTCTAATATCAATATGACTTCATCACCATACTTACAGCATAGATGCTTTAAGACAACTAAAACTTGCACTCCTAAGGATCATAATTCAGGACACTACGGTCCACTTATGAAATATGCTGGGAACTTCCTATTTGGGGGTAAGTGTTTCATATAATGGGAAAACCACAACCAGGGGAAGAAGGGTCTTGAGCTCTGGTCCCAATTCTGTCCAACTACCTGCATTAAACTCTGGTGTGGGAAGGGTCCACCTCTCTAAACCAAATAAGTTTCCTTCTAGGTCTAGATCGTTATTAAGTTATTAGGAAATTCCAAATCTAGAAGCACAGCATGTGCAATTACAATTGCAGAGGCACACACAGGACATATGTAGTGAGCTAACTTCAGCGCTGGGCCACAGTACACTTGCTCCCACACCAAGCCCGACACACAGCCGAGAAAACAGAAAGAAACTCAAGAGTCAATACAGAGGGAGGCTCCATGGACAATCCTGAAAACTGTTTGTAAACCATGCTGCTTGGCTCATATCTGATTCACTAGAATTCCTTCCAAGTGTATCACTGTGGACATGAGTCAGTTTGCTCTTCCTGCTCCTTCTTTCTATCTGCCCCACCCGTAACGCAGGAAACACTGCACACCTTCCCATGTGAAAAGTGTCTTAAGACCAGATAGATATTTAAGAGTTCAGCTCCATTCCACCTGTGAAAAACATGGAAAACCAACAAGGTTTAGGATAACACACATGCACACTTCACAAAACAGTAATGATACCTAACATGGCACATATTTCCTATTGTGTTTAATGTTATAAAAATACTAATTGTGACCCACAGTATAAAACAGAGTTAGATCCATAAAAGGATGGATGTGTATGCAAAATGTGGTATAAACATATGGTGGAACATTATTCACCCTTTAAAAAGAAGGAAACTCTAACACCTGCTACAACATGGATGACCCCTGACAACAGCGCGCTGAGTGCAATCAGCCAGACACAAAAAGATGAATGCCATATCGTTCCACTTACATGACATATCCACAATACTCACATTTATAGAAACAGAGAGTAGCATGGGGGCTGCCGGGGCTGGGAGGTGGGAAAGAACAGAGAATTGAGTATTTTATGAGGACAGTGTTTCCATCTGGGGAGATGATCGGTTGTGATGGTGGCACGAGACTTGATGTGCTTGATGCCACTGACCTGTGTGCTTAAAAAGTGGTTAAAGTTGTTGTGTGTCAACTATACTCAAAATGAAAAAACTATTTTAAAAATGGCAAATTTTATGTCATGCATATTTTACCACAATAAAAAAACAAAACCTAAAAAACAGTGTACTGAGTTAGAAAGCAGTCAACAACTGAGAAACTCTCCTGGAGAAGAAAAGCCTTCTATGCTCTGTGGTATTAATGAAATTGGCACTACTGGGAAATAATACTTTCAGTAGTATTCTGGAAATTTTGTGTGAGATTATACACACATACACACACATACATATATAATTATTAATTTAAATTAATTTAAATTAAATTAATTTAAATTCAAAAAAAATATATATATATATATATGTTTCTGCCCCTGGTTCCCGACACAGAGTTCCTAAAAAAGAACACTAGGAACATCTCTCATTCTCATAGTTGGTCTTTGACCCCATCCTGAACAGGGCTCCTGAAACCCTTGTAAATTCCTAAACTGGTAGGAACATTAGGCTTTTGTTCTAATGGGCGACTCTGGGTGGGCTCCTGGATGGGGGCTGGTCTCCAGAAAGACCAAGCCATGATTAGAAGCCTGGAATTTTCAGCCCCACCCCTCACTTTTTAGAAGGTTAATAATTGATCATGCCTCTAGGAGGAAGCCTCCATAAAAATCCCCAGCACACAGGGTTGAGAGAGTTTCTGGGCTGACGAACACATCCATATACTGGGCAGGGAAGGGGAGGTGGAGGCAGTGTACCCCAAATCCACGGGGACAGAAGCTCCTACACTCAGGACCCTCCCAGACCTTGCCCAATGTATTTCTTCATCTGCATCCTTCATCATATCCTTCAATCAACTGGCAAAAAGTGTTTCCCTGAGTTCTGTGAGCCATTCTAATAAGTGATCAAGTCCAAGGATGAGAGGAGGTCAAGGGAACCTCCAGGACAGAAGTTGGGGGCGATCTGAGAACCTGGTGGTATCTAAAGTGGGGAGCTGGATGTCCCGTGAGACTACATCCAGGTAGAGAGTGTCAGAATTGAGTTAAATTGCAGGGCACCCAGCTGGTGTCACCGAGAAATGCTTGGTGGGGACAAACCCCCACAGGCCTGGTATCACAAGTGTTGAGTGTGCCAGTAAGAAGGTCAGAATAAAGGAGAACCACAGGAGGAGAGGCTGGGCTGGGTTTTTTTTCTCTAAAATAGACAGAATCCTAACACTGTATTCTACTAATACTATTGAGCCTTAGTTTCTTCTAACTATAAAAGAGGAATAAAGATGTTTACTACTAAATTAAAGAGTCATGATGCTAAAAAAAAAAAAGTTTGTTGATAAAGTTGAGAAAACTATAAAAATTTAGTTAAAAAGAATAGAAATTATATCACTGAATACAGAAAGGGTATTTTATTAGACTAAATGTTCCCAAAGTATTTTGGGATCAATAATGTGTCATGACTTTTAAAAAGCAGGAAAAAGAATAAACACCAATTTCAAGCAGTTCAAAAGGAGTATAATCATTGCAAAGCTTTTTTTGATCAAAAGATTGTTTCTTTTTAAAAACTTCTTTTATTTCAAACACACACTGATTACTACCACAGTGTTTATCCTTGTTTTTTGAGAGCTGAAATTTTGAGAGCTCTTAAAAATGGTAGAAGGCACCTTGTTCTCTTACCCTAATTTCACATCCAGTGTCCTCAAATGCCAAGCCCTTTAAACTCAGATCTATAAAACTACATTTATAACACGACAACACATGTCCACAGAGGGAACTATGGATAAGGAGGCCCCCTGTTTTCTCCACAAATGTAAATAAACATATGTACTTACAATCCACAGTTTTCTATTCACATACGACTCCAAAATTAAAGCCTTTTTTTCCCTCCAAATAAGCATTTTTGGGTGATTAATATTTTGATAGATGCAGTGGGCCAGGAGATACAATGAGTTAAACAAGTTTTACTAAAGGTACTATCATTAATACCTAAGAATGGTGGCTCCTTTCCTCAGTTCTTCCCAAATGAACTCAACCCTATTTTTATGTTTAAATGGGGCTTCATAGGGCTCTCTGTCTTTAGGCCAAGTGCATGTACATACAAAGCCCTCTTCTAATCAGGAAAGTTCACTAAGCAAAATGGTACCAATTTCACGTCCAACAGAATGAGCAACTACTTTGTATAACGTATTTGTTTGTTAACCTAAAGTACAGGCCTTAACTAGATGTAAACTCCCCAAAGGTAAGTATCCTGCATACTTATCTGTGCCTAGGACACTGGGTCTTCCAATAGCAGTTTATTAAACATAAGTTAAATTAACACACTCCACAAACAATCCATTTTTACTCATTTCTCCTTATTTTACCAAATCTGAGTGATTTTTTTCAAGGTTAGAAATACACAGAAGAAAAATCTAGAATAAACAAGTTCTTTCACTAACATGGCTACACATTCCCTTTGAAGATTCCGAACGAATACCACCAGCTTATAAATATGCCCAATATTTACTTGGGGGAAGAATCCATCTCAAACATGACAAGAGAGGGGATCTTGCCAAATTGTTCACTTTTTGGTCCATGCTATAAATAACAGGAGTCTTCATTTCAGATCTCTATCCCATTGTCAGGAAGCAACGAAGGGCCATTAATATAGCAAGAAAACGCAAACTGCACCTCAGTCACCAAAACGAAGTATTGGGAATTCCCGTAGAGCACAAGACAAACATGACTATCTTAGAAGAGATTCAAATGAGGGAGGGCCAAATTGCCAAATCAGTGAGGGTAACTAACATCGACAGAATCACACATTAACTCCAAAAATAAAGGAAGTTAACTCACCTGTGATTTACCACCATCCTAAGCGCCTTTCCCAAACACGCTCTCCACAAAGGTAAAGATGTTTTTGTTCAGATGGGTGCTAAAAAGAACAGCCTTCTTCACAAATTTTAAGACTTACCAAAATTATAACAAAGCAAACAAAACCAAACAAAAAACACATTCACTTTCTATTAATTTCTACAGGCATCTCAGAAAAACACTCGCACCAAACACCAGGCAAAGATTCACTCTTTATATTATGTATAAAGCTCAAGTCAGTAAACAAACTGATTTTCTAAGAGGGAAGATATTTCCTTTATTGCTTATGAAATGGTTACCGATTTGACACACCAATTTTGAAAACTAATTTATTAGAATGTATGCTTCTCAAAAGTGGGTTCTGCTATTAAGCATCACTTGTAAATAGTCAGAGTGACTAGTGTAAACCTTTGAACACAAAAGACACAAAGTTACTCAATAAAAGGACTCAAATCCTCTGGAAACAGCAATGCTTAAGAAATTGTATTTTAACATCCAGAAGCCAGTTATCTGTTTTTCCTATCACTGTGCATATTCCTTTTAAAGCCTTCCTAAATGCAGAGTGGCCAAAATCTTGCAACTGGAATAAACCAGAGAAAAACCAGTGAGAGGTTCACCTCAAAACCCTACTCTGATTATTTACAAGTTCCTACCTCTCTACCCGGCTGGCCACTGCCCTAAAATTGCTTCCCTGAGCTTATCAGCCAAAGAAATGGAAACCACCTAAGCAAACACAAAAATTTCTGTCAGCAGTATTGTCAAAGTAAAAACACACAGAGGCAACCAAATTTCAGACCCAAGTTGGCTACTCAATACCTCTCACTAGGAGATAAGACATGGATAAAATTGTTTTGTCATCCCCTAGTTCCTTCCAGAGATAAGGGGGTACCTCAAAATAAGCTGTACCTGCAACTAAATCCATAGAATTTAAAAGTCAAGGCCACACTACAGAAGAAACAGAAAAGTATGAACAATGAACAACAGTGTCTACAATATCCCTTTCATTTACCCACCAAAAAAAGCACATGAAACACATGGCTATTTTCTATTTAAGAAAAAAAAACAAGCTGTTAAAGGCCAAAAGCATAGGATTATGTCTGGCTTTTAATTCACTGGCCCTTAATTCATTTTAATTTACCGAAAGGAAATGCTAAGGTGATCCTCATACTTGGCCTCCCAAGATCCTGACTTCGTACCAAGATGGAACTTAAAGTAATGTATTCTGCAGAATTTTCTTTCCAAATATTTCCTTCCTTGCTGAGAAGTCAAATGACTTAGTTATACCCATTGATTAAAACCTAAGGACCTCTTATCCTGTGTTGCTTGGGCAGGATGAGGCGGCCTTGAAGGCGTCGCATCCAGTGGAAGGACACCTGGGGTTACAGCAAACCAAGAACAAAGCAGAGTCTCTGTTGCTGGAAACACTCGGTTCACAGACTTTCTGTTCTACCGGTGGTGCAAGGGGAGGGGGAAGACAGGCAAGAAACAAACGAGCCTACGAGGTATCTGCAATGTCTGGTGAAGTATTAGGAGGACAAATAAAGCAGGGTAAGAGGGCGCAGAAGGTCAGGGGGGTTGATTTTATAAGGGGCAATGGAGAGGCCTCTGAATATCTGAGATGAACTTTCCAGAGAGCGGATCTGGAGAGCCCCACAGGCCCTGGGCAAGCGTGTGCTTGGCTTATTTAGGAAAAACAGAAAAGAGGCCAATGTGGCTGAGAGCAAGGGAAAGACGAAAGTGGTTGGAAACTAGGCCAGGGAGGTGGCAGGGGCCAGACTAGCTACGGATTCACTCCAGCACTTGGAGAAATGGTTGATTCAGGAATCAGGGTCCTACGCCACCGAATGCAATGGAAATCAACTGACCGAGTCTTAAAGTGATGCCCTGCCCCAGCCTTGTAAGGTCATCGGGAGGGTTCCAGGGACTGTCTCACTGTGGCTTCACCTGTGGGTCTCCACACCAGTGAGAGTTGTGCAACCAAAGTCCAGTTCCCGGAAGCAGACACACAGTAGGGTGTTCATGATTAATGCTGGAGACTGTGTAGGCTCCTTGTCCCGGTGCAGTCGGGACAGCAGCCGAAACCCCAGCTTATGGGGCGTAAGAATAAAACCCTGTCTTCGGTCACAGAGTATGTCATCGTCATCCCACCCGACTCCCAAAGAGATGGGATTTTCTGGGACACTCCCAACCTCAAACACTCTTCCCCATCACTCCCAGAAAGACATGCCTTGTTCTCAAAAAAATTTACTCTGGTCATGATGACAGAACAGACAGTGGCCCTACCTGGAGGACATCAGAACGTCGAGGTGTGCATTATTAATAACATATCCATGTTTTCTCACATTTGCCTGAATGCTTACTACATGTGGGCACAAGGCTCACGCACTGGTTGCTACTTCTGTCCAACTCTCTCAAGTGTATACGATTATTATCCCTACTTTACAATAAAGCTAGCAAACTAAAGATGCAGAGGGTGGGCCCAAGCAGTCTGAGCCCAGAGGGGAACAAATCTTACACTGCTTCTCTCTGAAGAAACTATATTGTGAAAAATTACTCACTGGGCAAAAGCTATCCAGGGAGAGAAGGGAAGACATACCCTTTTCCATTCAGCTAGAAAGACAGTCTCTGTCTTATTTAAGATCCAGAGTCAGGACTTTAGGGAAATCTATGTAACCCAGAGCTAAACAAACTACAGAGAAACAATCTACTGCTCATTAACGACAAGTGACACGAAATGCAGAACCACAGTACAGACCACAGACCCACGAGAACAGGAAGCACACTCACCTTCCCGGGTATGCAGCTTCACACCCACAAGCTTGTTGTGTAACTCTCCATTTATTTTTTTTCACAAGAGGTCCCGGAAGTTGGGGCCTGACACACCACCCCACCCCAACTCACAAAGTTAGGGTAAGTGGGAGATGGAGGAAGGAGGAGAGGCTCGGCCCAGCCAACCGACACATTCAGTTGCCAGCACCAGCTGCCACAAAGGAGGGGGAAGAGTTCATAATGGAAGCAGGCAGTCGAAGCAAAGGGAAGGCAAACACACAGACACACATTGTCCCCTCACTAGGAGGGTCATCCATCTGTGTTTCCTTGTGGTTGGGACCCTCTGCAGGGTATCCCAAGGCCACTTCTGGAGAGCCGGGGCCTGGGAACACAGCCTCAAGTAGGGACAGTGCTTTCCCTTAAAAGGATCTGTGGAGGTGTTGGTGGTGTTGGGGGTGGGTATCAAGACAAGTCCTTAGAAGGGAGGGTTTTAAGCTCAGGAAATATGGGACTAAAATGATACAAAACCGGATGTAAACGGATGCCTTTGAAAAGGAATTCCTAGCCCTCATGCAGACCTCGACTGACACACAATGAGTCTGAAACAGAGGCTGAAAAAAGAGGCCTCACACTCTTCGTGGGCTTTAGGAATGGCAGGACTGAAGCCAGTCCAGCTTCCCCAGTCTGGACCCCGTCGGTTGGCGTCTGACCCAGAGCAGCAGCAGAACTCAGGAAGAAGCACTCTAGAGGCCAAGATCTCCATCCTCAGAGTTTCGGATCAGAGAGAGAAAAATGCAATTCGTGATCAAGCGGCCACAGAGAAACCCAAAGGAAGAAAAGCACTTCCCTGCAGGGCACAGTGTGCAGGTGAGTTCTGCTCTCTCCACCCAGGGCACCCAAGGGCACGGAGCCTTTCTCTCCACTTCATCATAAATGAAGCCGTCCCCGAACAGGACAGTCTGCCGTGTGAGGCGGGCGTCCACATCAGCTGGTGCTCGGGGAACTGCAAGGAAGAACATCAATTCTTCTTCTGGGGAATGAAGCTCATACCAGAAGGGAAGCTCCCCATGCCGGGGTGGGGGGACAGGAAACACACACAGAGCGCATCACCAACAGCACCAAGATGGTCCTGAGCCCCACTTCCCCCACCCACCCCCGCCGCTCCCTCACGCCCCAACTGCCAGGCAGTCAAGACTTCCCAAAGCCCTTCTAATCAGGCTGACTAGTAAAAGGAGGCCAAGTGTCCTCTCCCTCCTCTCTTCCTCCTCTCAGCCTCTCACTAGTCCTGCCAGGAGGCATTAGGTGGAGCTCACGTACTGCAGGGAGCCCCAGGGAAAGCACTGTCCCCTGGGGAGGTCCAGGCGAAGGGGCGTGACTGAGGATTTCCAGGTGGGACTGTATTATAGGGTGCAGTACTAGGGGAGCACGACCAAAACCAAGAGTCACAGAAAACATACACCCAGAGAGGAAAGAATGCTGAAAAATGCAAGGCAGAATGTTCTTCAGAATCCAACTCATAAGCAGGCAAAGACATGGTAGCCAAGATCCCTCAATGAGGCAGGAAGCCTGGGGCTTCCCAGAGAACCTCGTGTCAGTCAAACCTTTGATCAAGGATCTTTATTCAAACATAAAAGAAACCGGTATTTACAACCAAGGATATATATCTAGGAAAACTAAATTATTAGTCAATGATACCAGGTCACTGTGGAGTCTGGATGAAGGCTCTACTACTAATAATTACACATGACATAAAAGACACAAACCAAGTTTTTCCCAGACTAAACAGAAGGTACATCATCCCCTCCCCATCTATGAGGTAGCTGGTGGGCGGCTCTCTTGCCATTAACCACTGACCTTGGACCACTCACCTAGCAGTCAGCCCCTATGTTTACAGGAGCCCATGACCCACAAATGAACCAGGCAAGAACCCTTACTTACTTGCCATCACTGCAACGCCCGGTTACTGGTGACCTACTGACCTGATTTTCTCTTCTGGCTGAGATTCCTGACTCACTCACCATATGCTCCTTACTTCCACTTCCATGCTGGACCACTGAAATCCGACCTTCTCTGCAGAACATGTCTTTGTTTCTAAGAACCTTGCCTATCCACAGATTTTAAACCTCTGTTCTAACTGGCCATTGGTATGGGCTGCATGTTTACATCTTCCCAGCATGCTTATGTTGAAGCCCTAATGCCCAATGCCATGGGAAGTGGGGCCTTTGGGAGGTGATTAGGTCACGAGGGTAGTGCCCTCGTGAATGGGATTAGTGCCTTTAGAAGCAGAGACACAAGAGAGATGACCTCCCTCTCCACAATGTGAGGATACAGCAAGACCGCCATCTGCAAACCACGAAGAAGGCCCTCACCAGACACCAACAAATCTGTCAGCACCTTGATCTTGGACTTCCATCCTCCAGAACTGTGAGAAATAAATGTCCACTGAATGCGCCACCCAGTCTATGGTATTTGTGGTAGCCCCTGGGCTGACTAAGACAGCCATATCCATACCTTTGGGTACAGTGCTCTCTCTTCCACTCTCCCACTGGGCTCCAGAGTCCCAGCTTTGGGCCCTCATCCAGAGCTTCCTAACACACCCCTCTGTTCTACCACTATTTATAAAACTGGCTCAGCACTTCAGGTATAGAAGGCCCACCAGGATGGGACAGGTGCACTGGGCACTCATCCCAAACCTTGGGCAGATTCTGAGTCCAGTGAAGTTGAACAGTTTTATTCCACTGGGTGAGTGAAAACAATCACGTATAATGTCACATCCAGACACCAGCTTGTGGGGGACATGCAAAGGAACAACACTAACATTTGTTAACAGCTACATGCAGGCACGGTGCCCAGGGCTTTGCCTTTATCACCTACCTAATATTCACATCTCAGAGATGAGAAAACTGGAGCTCAGAGAGGTAAAAGAACTTTCTATACACCATGAGGGCTACCTAAAATAAGTGCACGTTCCTTCTAGTACACCAGCGTTGGAATAAGTGATAGCCAACACTTTAAAAAGCCCTGGAGGTAATGGTAACATGCAGAGCATCCTTCCACAATCATGGAAAGAATTCATGCACTTGTTCTTAGAGAAATATGTGCTCATATATTTAAAAAATATATATTCTTATACATTTATTTATTTGGAAAGAAATCACATACATATTCATCATAGGAAGCCGCTTGCACTAAAAGTGAAAATGTGAACAGAAAAGAGTCAGCAAGATAGTTCTCACACATTCAAATGAATCCCTAGGCTTTCACTGGTGTTATAAGTTAACGACTTATAAGGTTTTAAAGACTTTATATTCGTATGAACAAGAACGAAGAACGCACACATCCAAAAAAAAAAAAAAGGCAGTTTTTTAGGATGACAGAATGGTGTGAGTTGCTTTTTCTCTAACATTATTATTTTTCTGCAGTGAAATTGTCACCATCATCCCTGTAACTCAGAAGTTTTGATTTTGGTGTTTGTTCATATGCCACGGTGGCAGCCACTGCCAGGACACAGGGGTGGCAGGGTGAGACCAAAGGAACCTGTACTGAACTAGGGATGGAGGGAAGAAAATTCTAGTCCTACACATGCACAAAGGGGCTGGGAGACGCTGGTCTAGTCAGCACTCCTGAGCGTCAGCTTCCCTGCGAGAGCTCCACGCTGGAGGCCTCGTCCCCCATCACTCCTGTGACACGCTCCCAAGAAACAGCGGGTGTGTATTTAAAGGAGATAATCAAGTGACTCATCTGTGAGTAAAAACTCATTTATTTCCATTTAAAGAGCCATGTTCGACATGAGGTTTGTAGAGGGAACATCTAACGTTTTACACTTACTCTAAAGGGGCTATAAATAGGAGTATATGAAGTTAGACAGCTATGTGCTGGGGCTCACGGAGACACACATGGATGCAGCATGTTCCAGACTCTTATCTGGGAGCTGTTTTGTTTCTACCGCAAATGGAGAAAAGAAAAAAAAAAAACAAAAAACCAGTCTTGGTAGATCCAATCATTACAGATTTCAGCTGTACAAATCAAACAGGAAGCTCATGAAAAATGCAATTTAGAAGTATTTAAATCAAACAAAACCAACCAACCAAACAAAAAAAGACCTAGTCTGGGCATATATATGGACAGCTGCAAAGCCGACTGTGTTTTTGTCTTACCACAAATTGTTTAAAGTCCCCAACAGAGCAGAGTACAAGACATATCCCAGTGGACACTTCCCTGGACGCCCCCAAGGTCTCCACATTTCCCCTCCCTGTGTACTCCCTGTGTGACACACACCAACTGGTCTAATAAACGCCTCCATGGCACCCACACCGCACTCTGTGGGGACAGTGTGGACAGAGAACAAGGGGAGTCTTCCAGTAGCAAGAAGCAAGAGGCTAATGCTCAGAAAACCAACATCTCCCACTTCCAGAGGGCTGACAGCTCACCCACACTGCCCTCCACCCACCACCCCTTGCCCACTGGCTCCCACGAGACTGGCCCTTGATGAAATCTGTGCCATAGGACTCCCAGGGTGTGAATGAAGGAGAGAAACAGACAAGAGGAGCAGAAGAGGACGAAGCGCTCATCCCAGAAATTTCTGCTTCCCAGACCCCACCACCAGCCAGTGCCTTGGGCATGTTTGCCAGTAATTAAAGGATGAGGGGCAATCTGTTTTAAGTAATTATGAAAGGAATTATGTCTTTCAAGCTTTGGCTGGGCACAGGGTATTTATCAAAAGAAAAAGGCCATCCATTCAAACCTACCTAGACCTCTTTTTAGAGTCCTGAACCATCATCTATCACCGAAGAGCTCAACATGCTGAGAAGCCAAGTAGAACTACTTGTTAATTAAGCAAATTAATTATTTAAATACTTCTTATGGTGAGTGCTTCATTTTCCATTGACCATATTTACAATAAATTAGAGCTTACAGATTTTTAATATAGATTTTTAGAGTATATGGAAGCTCCTAGAATGATCATGTTCATGGGCCATAAGGAACAGGGCATCCCTTTAGTAAAGAATAACAAAGTTTAAAAAATAATAAAAAGGAAGGCAGGAGGAAAAGAAAGAAGGGGTGAAGAGAAAGGCAGTGTCCCAAGATGGACAAGCACACATTCTCTGTAGTGAGTATATATAAGTTCTGTGTGATCTTGGATCAGTTATTGAAGGTCTCTATATACCAGTGTCCTCTTTGGTAAAATATAGTCTTTGGATCGGATAAGGATCAAAAAATGCACATAAAGCATTCAGCATGTACACAAGAAACACAGTAAGTATTAGTGACCCTCATTCTGGACCAAGTTCAGTTCCAACTCCACCGGTGATTAGCTGTGTGGTCTGAGGCCAGTTAGTTGCCAAGTCTGAGCGTCAGATTATTCACTAAAAACTGAGGAGTCTGGGTTAGATGATCTCTTGACCTCTGTGGCTTCTCCAAACTCAAACCCTCTCTGACAACGTGATGTGGTTTATAATTTCAAACACCTTAAGGCTTCTAGTACCCACACCTTTCTTTTAGGATTTATTGGTCACAGCCATGGTTTGATACCATGTGTGTGTCTACAAACGCAACAGCTCATTGTGAGACTATGCTTAAGGGAATCCTAGAATCTATTTTGTGATGATCCCTCTCACAAGTGGTTTCCAGGAACACATAGTGGCAAAAGGAAGGCCTGCCTGGGATAGGAGGAATCAATACATTTCCATTCCAGTGGCTTTCAAAGGTTGAGGCTGTCCCCAAATCAGGATGCTGGTGTAGTATGTCCTGGTGTGGCTTGGCAGGGAAGGAGCATATGGAAATTAAATTCATTTGATGTAACCACCCTTCTTTATTAAAGGAGCTCTCAATTACTTCCTGCTGGAAACACTGCAAGAATCTATCTTTTCTGAGCTTAACAATGAAGTTGAAAAGCTACCACTAAAGGTCCATTGCTCTTAAATCCGGGCAGAAGAGAAACTATTTCAGATTTATCATTCTCCTCCCATTGTTTTAAACTCATCAGTGACACCTTTTCTAAGGAAAGACAGTGCTTTAATGTCCTTACGTGTCAGATTTAAAACGATTATTGAAAAAGATCATCTGTCATGGTACGCCCCATCACATTGGACTCTAGCTCATAAACCCACGTCATAATCTCCTAATTTAGGTGGTAGCCAGGCACCCAAGTTATGTAAACAATAGGAGAGAATTTAATGCTACTGCTAAGCCAGACTTACAATAAAATTAGCCCAGTGCAGTAACAGTCATAAAAGATCGTGCAAATGGTAATTAGCTCTAATGACAGGAAGCATTCGGGATACCTGGAAAGCCGGACCAATCTTGACTTCTCTATTATACTCTAGATGTCCCTAAGCTTCATCAAGGTCGCTGGTTTTCCCAGACCCTTGGCCAGTTTAAACTCCACCTCACTCTCACTAACCATGTTCATGAAGAAAGAAGAATCAACAACCTCTCATGAGACCTTTAGTCTGGGTAACAGTGCTCAGGGGACGCCAACAGACATTAGTGGAAGGAGGATGAGGAAATTCACAATGAAAGGATCTAGCGGCCGCCCCGTGAACTTGGAGAGCTGCCTCAGTTAGTACTACAAAGGAGACATCCAGACCTTTTCCTCAGATGATGCAACGTGAAGTACATACCACCACCAACAGAATGATGTCACCCAAACAAGTGGATGTGGATCTAATCGAGCTTTAGGGTTAACTTCCAGTTTACAGACACACAGATCCTAGTGGAACAGGTTTAAACTATCTGCCAAGTCCAGAAGGTGGGGCACTCTCCAAGACAACTGACCTGATTCTTCCACAAATCAACAGCTCTGGAAAAAGGATGGGGAAGAAGAGCTACTCCAGAGTTAAAAAGCTTCTTAGCCTAACAGTCAGATGGTAAGTGTGGGCTTTGTTCTGATGCCAATCTGAAGAAACCTAATGAGAGTGAAGTCAACACTGGGGAGATGGGAGTTCTACAGATCCCTGCCCTCCCCCAGACCTTTCCGTCTGATGTTCTGGAACCTCGCGTTCAGCCACCCCACAATGAAAGAGCAGGGCCCACCAGCAGAAACTGGGGACGGCTGGTCCCCCACCCAGCCCCACACAGAAAGGGGAAACTCTCAGGTAAGAAGATTCAGAAGATTCACAGCTGGTAGAACAAGAGGCAGGTAGTTCCTGGGGTGACCTAGAGAAGGAATTTACAGGTTCCTCTGCTAACAACTGTTGCCAATAGGTTCCCAGCAGCCCCCAGCTTCATCTGAAACCCATTCATGTAAAGAACATAAAATCACTGCGCCGAGCAGGAAAATCAGCATCGAAGCAAGCAAGTCACCTGTGCAACGGGAGAAAAGATTCAAGGAACACCCAAGTGGCAACTTCGCTTTCGCCTTCTTGAGCGATGCTCCACCTCCTACCTTTATTCCCTGAAGAGTTTGGTTGCATTTCCTTTTGTTTCTTGTCTTTCTTTTTTTTAAATATATCTAACAGACCTAATAACATACATAATGTAAAGGGCACAAAACTCACACGTACAGCGTCCACCGCTTTTCACTCCCTGCAATTTTAATTTTATTTGATTTTTCCTTCCAATCTAACAGCCCCTCTCCTCCAGGCGAGTAGAGCCAGTCAGAAGCACGCCTGGAATGGAAAAAGGAACAGGTTGGGGCGTGTTTCCAACGTCCACGCTCCGCACGCTGATGGCCTCTGCAGCTGAAACGTGCTGTCCAGCCCGTGTGCAAACAGTCAATGTGAACAGAGGGTGATGGCGACTGAAGATATGCTCCTTTACTGCACCTTGTGAGTTTCTAACTCTGTCCCCAAATCGGACTTACCCACAGCCTCTAGCTCAAGTCATGGGGCTTTTCACCCACTGCTCCCCTAACTGTCCCAATGGCTACGGAACAGTGTTTGTCCCCTTTCACCAGTTTCGAAGACCTGCTATTTCACTGGTTAATCTTCTTTTAAAACACAGGAGACTCCCCTGTGGTTCTAACCATACAGATACTTTTTAAAGATCTGAAGGAGACCTTTTTAAATCATAATGCAAAATTTTTTCACTCTTCAAACCAGGTATTCTAAAATAAAGAGTGGCTTTTTTTTGTTTCCTATTTTGAACCAGTAAACTGGGACCATAATTAAAGATCCTTAAAAAATGAAAGATGTACCACACTTAACAGAGTTAGTTTAATGATGCCATAATTCTGTTTTAGAAAGACAGGAAGTTGTGAGGCCAGTAAAGTGTCTCACGAGAAGCTAAGGGCAGAATCCTGGTGTTCTGTTAGTCCTGATTCCACAGAGGCTATCACTCACGATGGCTTAAATTATATAACCAGCTCTCACCAACCTAAAAAAAAAGTAAACAGAAAGACACAAGGAAGGTGTTTAAAATGTTTTGAAAATTTTCAGAATATCGGGGAGACGCATAGAATTCCTCTTCAATAGGGAACATGAAATTTTCCAATATGGATTTTATGTGACTAGGAAAAAAACACTGTTTGAATACAGAATTGTTACAAAGAGGGAAAAAATGTATTAATGTGTAATTATATAAACATCTTGAAAAATGCATCATGCCTAATTAAATTCCATCCATTAATAATAATAATAGTTTGTACAAAAATGGCATTTCTGGTAAACACAATATTTAAGACACTACTCAAATACACAAGCTTGGCCTCATGACATAATTATGTGTTTTTAATTTGCCGCCATCCTTACGTGATGCCGAAAAGAAAGCTACTTCACAAATGAATCACTTTAAGACACTATAATTTCTATATAGTAAAGCCAAAAATAAAAACGCAGTACAAATATTCTCCTTAAAACTGTAATTTTGGATTTGCCTGGCAAGTACATTACTCCCACCGGGATCCCAACCCCTTCTGAAGTTAGGAAGCCAAACTCATTTTCAACACAGGGAACACAGACACGGTTCTGAGAGAGAAGGGCCGAGTGTGATCCTGGCTTTCCTCATAACCTTGGGCAAGCTTTTTAATCTCTCTGTGCTTTAGTGTCTCATTTGTCACACTAATAACGCTACCTGCCTCAAAGAATCACTTGGAAGATCAGAGAAGACCACGAACACCACCATGCCTGGCATCATAGTAAATGCTCACTAAATGCCAGCTAATAACTATCGACCCACCTCGGTGGAAATCATTCTCCTCAGCACAGCACCTCTCACTAACAAAAGGAAAAACACATTCCTTAAAAGCAGACACACAGCACAACAGTGGGTGAACTGCGAACACACTCTGTTAAAATGAACAAAGCTGAACACCAGAGGCCACATCTTGTATGATTCTCTGTGGATGAAATTTCAAGAAAAAGCAAAATTCTAGAGACAGAAGAAAGATAAGTGGTTGCCTACGACTGGGGATGGGAACAGGAATTGGCCCCAAAATCCCCAACAGGACTGGGGTGATGCTCATTCAACTGCATAAATCTACGAAAGACTATAAAACTCCATGCTGACAATGGGTGAATTGTAGGGATGTAAATTATACCTCAATAAAGCCAAACCGACATAAAAAAGAGATGTGTTTCTAAAGTGTTCGCACAGGCATTTTCATACCACACTGTGATAATAGTGAATTCGGATATTTTACAGAGTACTGCAGAAATGGTAGAGGACGTGAACTTGGGCAAGGACCACACTTGGATCCCCACCCTGACCCAGTTTCCTTCGTTTCAGGGCAAACTCTTCACTTCTCTAAGTGTCGGTTTCCCTATCTGTGAAAGGGGAATCACAACAGGATTACTCTCAGAGGCTACTGTGAGAGTTATATCATCCTCCCTTGGCCCCTTCGGGTTCCCCACATCAATAAATGGCGCCACCCTTCATGCAGTTGCTGAGGTTAAAAGTGTGGATGTCATTCACGGCTCCTCTCCACCTCGAATATTAGCTCCAATCCACTAGTGAGTCCTGATGGCTTCATCTTCAAACTGTATCAGGTACCCAACCACTTCTCACCAGTCCCATCCCAGTCATCACAACATCCCTGGGGACTCACAAAAGCCTCCCACTCTGGAGTCTCTGGACTTCCATTCTGGCCCCTCTGCAGTTACCACTGCACTCCAGGCCAAAGGAGTACATAGAGAACACAAGGCCAAGCTCGACCATCCCCTGTTCAGAGCCCTCCCACGACTGACCAGACCATGGCCTGCAGGCCCCATGTGATCCGTGCCCACTCGGACCTCACCTCATATCTCTCCTCACCCCCACAACTAGCTCCATCCACCCGGGGTCTTCTTGCCCTTCCCCAAGAGCAAGCCACTCTCGCTTCTGGGCTGTTATTTGCATCTGCCCTTATACAGACGGATGGGGGCGAGCCTCATCCCTTTCTTCCCTGAGATCTCAAATTTTCCTCCCAAGATGGGCCTCACCCTATGAAAAACACCACTCCCCCACTCCTCCCACCAGTAGACTCCAGCCCCTTCGCCTGCTTGGTTTCTTTATAGCACTGACACTCCCTGGAATCACATACTATCTGTCTTCCTGCTAGAATGAAAACTCCACGCAGGTAAGGATTTCATCAGTCCAGCCCACTGTCCCCACCACGTACCCCAGAGTCTGGCACAGAGTCTGGGACAGAGCCTGGCACAGAGGAAAATTCCTGAAATACTTGCTGAATGAAGAAATCTCATGAAGCACTTAGTATATATAATGCCTGCCAGGTAAGAAGTCCTTGAGAACTGTATGTTCGTAATAATAAAAATAATATTATGCTTACTGTTATTATATTTCACAGATAAGAATATTTCACAGATAAGAATATGGAAGCCCTCCTAGGTCAATGGGCTAACCCAGGTGGAACTCTAAGTGTGACCCTTTAGTACTTCAAGATGCCTCCTTTCCACGAACACAGAGTAACATGTTCTCACCCCGGTCGGAGCCTAAAGGCTGGTGCAGCTGATTTTCTCTAACCGTCTGTTCTCTGCCTCCTGTGCCTTCAAAGATCCACCCCTGTCCTAAAGGGGTGGGCCCAGTGCCACAGAACCACAGGGAAGTCCCTTGGACGACAGCTTATAGTCAGGGGGCACTCCACCAGCTATAAAGCATACAAGCTTCACCTCACCCTCCAGACAGCTCTAAGAGGTCGGCAAGGGTGACTACCTCCAGTGTAGAGATGAGGAAGGAGAAAAACAGACATAAATGACCTGCTCAAAAATCATACTAATTAATGGGGAGCTTGCATTGAAGATTCTGAAAATCTTAAAAATCTAGGTCTCTTGGGCGCCTGTGTGGCTCAGTGGGTTAAAGCCTCTGCCCTCGGCTCAGGTCATCATCTCAGAGTCCTGGGATTGAGGCCCGCATCAGGATCGCTGCTCAGCAGGGAGCCTGCTTCCTCCTCTCTCTCTCTCTGCCTGCCTTTCAGCCTACTTGTGATATCTCTCTCTCTCTCTCTCTCTCTGTCAAACAAATAAAATCTTAAAAAACAAAAACCAAAAAACAACTGCCTCAAAAAAAAAAAAAATCTAGGTCTCTCTTCCACACACACACACTACTCTGTGCATCCATTAAAAACAGCAAGAAAAATAAGAACTCTGACCACAGCTTTAGCTTTTAAATGACATTAAGGTATAAGGGGAAAGGATGTTATGAATAAAGTCTTTCTACATATACATATCCACAATAACATTCTTAACTTCCTCCAGGACATGGAAATTTGAATTCATCCTCATTAGACACTCAGACAACTTCTGATTATTCATACTACAGGAGTTTATAAGGTGACTGTATAGCTTTGTAAGCTCATTAGCATGCAACAGGCCCAGATGCCTGAAAAACCTGGATACGGTGTGAGTTTTAACCTTAACTCTCAAGGAGTGTGCTGAGTTTTAAATGTTAATAATGACACAGAAAAGTTTACACCACAGTCACAACCCTCTCTCCTATATACTTTATTATGACAAGCCTTGTGTCCAAGAGTATAATAGAACGTGTCATTTCTGCTATCAAAGTCAGGTTATCTGTACAACACTCCTGAGATATGTTGGTGTCCTGAGGAACAAGGGGAAGAGAGAAGGGGGGGAGAAGTCCCTCACCCTTCCCTACATGTCTCTCGTCAGCATCTTGGCATCACTGCCGCTGAGTTACTAGAAATTGGAGCTATAAGACTGTGGGCAATGGTACAACAGCCAAACGCCCATGTCTCAGAAACCGTGTGTTTGGGGCTTCATGACCTTGCATTTGCCCTTGCCATGCTAGGGGAGCAGATCTTACTAAATGCATCTCCCACATGAGAAAACTGGAGCTCTCTCGAGTTCTGGGACTTGGTGCAGGTCACAGAGCTGCAGCCTGGATTCTGATTCACAGGGGTCTGGCTACCCCTGCACCACATTAAGAAACGCATCCCATTCCCAATCACACCCTCTAGCCCAGGACTGGGACTGAGCAGGGCGATACCCCATAAACACTCCAGGGAAACCCAGGTCGGCATTGACAACAACAAGGATCATCAAGAACCCTCCAAACTACATCTCCTTACAACCAGCCAGGAAGCAGGTAGTTGCTCTGTAACCCGCATTTTCTCAGTCCTGTTTTTGGAGATTTCACAACACATACTCAACCCAGAAGGTTGCATAGGCTGGGCATCCCCCCATTTAAGACTTCTGGGTCTAATGACTTAATTTATGATTCAGTAGCATAAGCTGGAAAAGCTCTGTGGCCAGCCTAGAGGCCCTTGATGTTTCATGGCCTCTAAAAGGTGGGTGAGTTCTTTTTTTTTAATGGGCGTTTTCTTCACACTGCAGAACCCCAAGACTTCGCTGTGTGTGGGGAACATGTCTGTCACCAAACCATGCCTCCCTCCCACTTCCCCATGCACACAGCACCACAGAGCACAGACTGTGCCCACTGCTTCCCCTCTAGTGAAATCTTCCACAGAAAGGCTAAAGCGTCCACCTAGTGTTAAAGCAGTATTCCTCCCTTTTCCCAAACCTCTCCCCTCCATTTTCCTTCCACAGTTCACCAGAGTTTGAAAAACATGAAGTAAGTCTTTACACAAGTTACCCACAAACCCCGTCTTACCTTCTCATTTGTAACAGAACTTCCAGTGGGCATAGTTGAGGGGGGTAACTCCCCCCTCCCCTGCATGACACTAGCCCTCAGCCCCTGGGAAGCCTTCAGAACAGCTCAGGGCCCCATGTCCCCACCACAACCGGCTTCCAAGGGCCCCTGGCCTTGAGGTTTACCTCAACACGAGAACAATACCATAGTTTCCCTGTGTCTCCCGGATTCCATGCTTATAGAAAGGGCCCCAACCCCTCAGCCACACTCTAGGACAAAAAGGAACAGTCCTCTTCCAGTGTTCAACCACACCCCTACCACCAGGCTCTCATACTGATCAGCCCTGAGCAAGTGACGTACAGTCCCCTCCCAAGCCTCTCCCCAGCCTTCACGTTTCAGTCAGAAACCCGACCCCTCAGTTTTAGCTGTGATTTCCGTCATTCTTTCAGAGATACCTTAATTCACAGCTCTTAACATGACTGTCATTAAACAACTTTTAAAAAAATGTTTTTGAAAGATTTTATTTATTTATTTGAGAGAAAGAGAAGGCACAAGCAGGTGGGGGAGAGAGGAAAGGGGCAGAGGGAAGAGGGAGAAGCAGACTCCCACAGAATCTGAGGCGGGGCTCAATTCCAGGACCCTGAGATCATGACCTGAGACCAAGGCAGACGCTTAACCGCTTAACCGACTGAGCCATCCAGGCACCCCAGTCATTAAACAACTTTTGTGTAATTTTGTGCAGTTCTTTAAATATCATCCTTGCCCGCCTTGCCCTGAGGACAGGGTCCCACCCCATCAGTCTTGTCAACTGCAGTTCACCCAATGTTAGGCCAGGGCTGGCACAGAAGAGGCTCTAAGTGAACATCTGTTAAATGAAGAAGTGAATGAAAGCAAAAGCTTCCCCTACCAGTCTTGGAAATAGTCCCTATTTACCACGGCTAAATGGCAACTTACACCAGTTTGCCAAATTACTTATTTTACTGATATGAAATGAAATCAATAATATCAGATGGGTAAAAGCCTCAGTTCCTTTTCAGCTGAGTGCCCCAAGATTGAGCAGAAGGAAAAGTTCAGATGGATCAGGCCCAGCACTTTCTGCATTAGGAACGAAAGGGGAGAAAAATGACTTGCTTTCACAAAGGAAAAGCAAAAATAGGCCAAGATAATATAAGGAAATTATACAAGAAAATGAAGCCTCATCAGGTCATCTCACCCAGCACTACATGGCCTGGGCTGTGCACAGACTTCTTATTGGCACCAAAGCTTTCCCCACACATATGCCCAAAGTAAGTTGCAAAATGGGCCAGTGTCCACAGCTACTTTCTCTAGCCTTAAACAGTAACATATCTGTAGAAGTCCCCAGCGTATCTGGGGACTTCCACCAATGCCTGAAATCTAGATCTTACTGAATCAAATTTTCTTACCCATTTTAAAACACATTCTATGCACAGAATCCTGGAGAGAAGAAGGTGCAGACAAGACCTCACGAATAACAGTAAAGGCACATTACTAATCTACTAGGGTCCCCTTTTTTCAGAGAAAAGTCTTCCACCCTTCAACCATTCCCAAAGAAAATCAGTATAAATCTTTTCCCTCTATCTCCTGACATTTTAAACAATTAAGAAAACAAAGGAATGAATGAATAAAAGCACCCACCCTACCTCAGTTCAGGAACAGGATTTCTCATAGCAATTCTCTAAAACACAAACCAAGTCTCCTCTGAAACACCCCAAGAATGGATCCTGCAGTCCGTGGGGGCAAGAGGCTGCCTGTCACAAAAAGCCATAGCAAGTCCACCACATAGACCAACCCCAAAGTTTCCTCTCCTCCCCTTGAAGCAACATTATAAAAAAAGGCAAAGCTACTCAACTCTGACCTCTATTCCGGAGGGGCTTACATTTTACTTACAGCGTTTCCGGTGTCCAAGGCCACAAGAGGGTTGAAAAACAATATCTAAAAATTCTGATATTTCCTACTTGAGTGTCTTTTGACTTGTGTACGTGACAGGGTCCCCTTATTTCTGAAGGAACGCTGATCGTTACAGCGGACGACACACTTTGCACCATATACTTCACACACAGACTAACTAACCCTAACCACTGCATCGCAAAAGCTCCCTATAAACCTGTATGCAGATTAAGGAGCCCCAAGTTAGGAAGAGGAACAAAGACTGCACCTGATAGTACAAAGCCACAACTTCCTTCTTGTAAATTCTTCTGACTTCTAAAAGTATTGCATCATCCTCATGATCAATCCACTTCTACACAGTTTTCTCCAAGACCTTTTACTTTGCATAGAGTAATGAAGATGTCCAAAACTTTTACAAGTGGAAATTGGAGAAATGAAACATTCAAAAATTTTACAAGTGGAAAATAAGTGTATGCAATAACAAAAGCATTCAGTGCCAAATCTACAGTTGAACAATGTGTTGTTTTTTGGCTTTTTTCTACAGAACACACACACTCCAAACCACTCACTACTTACGGGGAAATCCTTTTTTTATTTTCAGAAGTAAACATCTGGCTATAAAACCTCGGTCATTCCTTGTTCTACAAAAAGAGTGTCTTTCCATCACATACTTCTCAACAAACGCAGAATTTTGCTTTTTAAATATTTTAAAAGCTGAAATTTATTTTTTTTTAAATAGTCAATCGAAACTACTCCTGAAATCTAAAGAACACAATCCCTAATACTTTTGTCAGTTCATTCTTCCAAATTAAGCGGAAAGTACCTTGTTTTTCCTATTTCTTCCCTTCCCCCTTCTATACAGGTAGTTATTTTAAGGCTATGAGAAAATACATTTCAGACCACTTGTTGGTATTAATCCTGTGTGAAAGTGGCAAACCACTACTGTAGACTATGGTTATTCGATATATTTTAGTCTGACGTGACTGGTAAAGATTAAGAATCAGTAACTCCTTCCTTTATTCACAAACACACATTCTCTTTCAAACAATCCCACCATGGCTGCCAAGCCATAAATCAAGCTAAGATGCCTTCATCCTCAGGGTGTTTGGGTGGTAGGCCTATGTGACTTTCTTTTCTGTATTTTTTCATTTTATAATAAACATACACCATTCTATACTTAAAACTTTTAAACTTGAAACTACTAAGAAATCTCCAGACATGCACCTCAGGTGCTATTTCAGCTTAAAGCAACTTGGACAGCTAGTATCTCCAAAGTTATGGCCAGGGGGGCATGATCAGAGGTGAAAACTAATATACCTGTTAGCAAGAAATCCTCAAGTTAAAGAATGGAAAGTCTAACAAGTCTCATCTTGTTTTTTTGTATTTCTCTTTAATACCATACTCATTCTAATCAAATAACTTAGCTCTACCATCGTTGACTGAAGTGTTTTTTTGCGGGGGGTTTTTTGTTGTTGTTGGTTTTGGGGTTTTTTTTTGTTTTGTTTTGTTTTTGTTTTTGGAAGAAAGGGTATGGTATCTTGCTGCAGAGATTAAGATCTGCAATTTACCCTCTCAACAGGATTTCTCTCCACATCTCTAACTCAGCACGTCAAAACTTAGCCATACCCAGCCGTGCCATCCCCAAGGGACCTGAAGATGCTTGGAGAGAAATTATGGGAACCCAATTTTTAGGACTTCTCGGGTTGCAGACGCCACCCAGCATGCTGGGTTTACTGGAAGAGTGGGAACGTAAAGGAGTCAAAAATGGAAAAGTTACTTGCAGACTGTTTGGAAACACTGCGACGGTCACCTTTAAACCAGCGGGACAAACTCCCCCGCGGCCCCTCCTTTGTCTGCCCAGGCACAGGCTCGCTGCGGCCCCGGAGCCCGCTCCGACCACCCCGAGCGCGCCCGCGCAGCGAAGGGCGAACCGGGCGCCTTAGGGCTCGGCATCTGGCCGCGCGCGGCGCTCCCGGTGGGCAGCGCATCCAGCTCCCGGCACGGTCTCTCCATTTTCAGGGCCGAGGAAGCAACAATAAGCCGAGCGGAGCGGCCGCCTGGGCTCCCCTTCCTCGCGGCGGCCCCC
>LNAC01000317.1:774752-870113 GCA_002007465.1 Ailurus styani | reverse complement strand
CGGCCCCGCGCGTCCGAATTAAGCAGCGGGGCAGGGCTGGGGGCGGGGTGCGACTGCGGAGGCCCCGCCCAGGCCCCGCCCAGGCCCCGCCCCGCCGCGCTGGCTGCGGGCTCCACGCTCGGGACCGCCGCGGCCCCGAGGAGAGCGCGCCAGGCCAGGCGGGAGCTCGGAGAAAGTCTGAGGATTTGGTTCCGGGAGGTTTTCCTTCTGTTGTTTGAGTTTGGTTGACTTCAGAAACTTGGGAAGAAGAGAGGAAAGGTTGGAAGAAAAATCTAAGTGTCACCGGATGAGAGAAATGGAGAATCGAAGGTGGCAGGAGTAGGATCACCAGGCCCACAATTAAGATCTTTCTCTGCATCCCTCCCTCTCCGCATCTCTGTCTCTCTCACGTCCTCGCTGGTAGGTGTCTGGCCTCCATCTCCACTCCATGCTTGTCAGGCTTGGCCAGACTGTCCCCACTGAAATCCTGCAAACACGTCACAGAAGAAAACTCAAAAGGAATCAGGGAGGAAAAGGAAACAGGTTTGTTGGAATTCTATAAATTTACTGTCAAACCAGGACTTGAAACCCAGTGACCTGGAAATTTACTCATATTCCTTCCCTGTCCCCATTCATCAGAGTAATTGGAGATTTAATTTGAGCGCAAAGAAGAAAAGTTTGTTTTGCCTCCTTTTTCCCCTCTCTGATTTTCGTTTTTTACAGCTCTCTTAGAGCAAATTGCTTCTTGCCCAACCCTAAGACTCTCAGATTACCACGTACCTGAATCACGACATCGAACAAAAATGAGAAATATCTAATTCAGAGTAGCAATCGAGGACAGCAGGTTGGTGGATTTTAGATCAAAGGCTTTTTAATTTTCTTGGCAAGAGATGAATAAGGGTTTATTTATTGGGAAGTTTTTCTGACTAAAACAGCTTGGGTTATGATCACACGGAACAGTCATCAATTATGATTTTCAGTAAACAAATTACTTACTCCAAAGATGGTCTAAAGCCACAGCCCTTTAAAACCCTGACCATCCCAAGGAATCACTTGCCACAGGATTTAGAGAGAAAGAAGCTCCTTTCCAGCCCAAGAAACTGACCTGTGTGAACTTTATCCATAGTGTTTCCTATACACATCTTTCCTCTCTCCCTGTCCTTGCATTGGGTTGTTTCTGTAATTAACTGAGGGTCTGCCAGTTCCCAGACCAGAATCTGGGATCCAGCCTAGATTTTACCTTCACTGCCCACATGGAGCCAATCCCAAGTCCTAGAAATCCTGTAGGAGGCCTAGATACCCACCTCCCCATTCCACCAACATTACCACGGTTGCCCTTTGGTGTCTGTCATCATACTGTGGTCTCCCAACTGTCTCTAGCTTCCAATCACATACCCTTTTCCTCCAAACTGCTTCTCAGGGAACTTTGCAAGTACAAATCTGCTCAAGTTAAAACCCTTTAACGAGTGCCCAATTCCTATTACATAATCAAGTCCAAGCTCCTTACTATAGTATCCCACAGGGTAGTATACTTTCTGATATCACCTTTAGCTCTTCCCTATGTTCTTCCCACATCCCCCAGACACCCAGAGCTTCACTCAGCCAGAGTGCTGTATTTGCTTAATGGCCCTGCTCTGTGAATACAAAGACTGAAGGAAAGAATCTGTTGCCTGTTTGCTCTTCCACATGCCTCCCCTCTGCCTAGCATACCTTCACCCCACTCTACCCCCACAAAGGTTCCTCTCTTCTCTGAGACCTGTTCCTCTTAGAAGCCTTCCCTGACTTGCTCAAACTGGATGAACATTTTCTGCCCCTCTCATGCCTAATGTAGCTGGGTAATTATTGCACTGTATTGTAAATATACGTCTTCCTTGAACAGAGTTTACATTTGATAGGTGTATCTTTATGTAAAGATATACACCCTCACGCTTAAGATAGTATCTGCCATATAAAAAGTGTTGGGAACTGAATTGTGTCCCCCTTCCTCCCTACAAGTTCATATGTTAGACCCCTAACCCTCAATGTGACTGTATTTGGAGATAGGGCCTTTAGGGAAGTAATTGAGGTTAAATGAAGTCATAAAGGTGGGGACCTAAGCCGGTAGGACTGGTGACCTTTTAAGAAAAGGAAGAGACACCAGAGACTTCTCTCTCTCTCTCTAAGCCACTCAGAGAAGAGGTCATGTGAGGACATAGCCAAAAAAAGCAGCCATGTGCAAACCAGGAAGAGGCCTCACCAGAAACCAACCCTACCAGCATCTTAATCTTGGACTTCCAGCCTCCAGAACTGTGAGAAGATAAATGTCTGTCGCTTAAGACACTGTTATGGCAGCCTGAGCAAACTAATACAAGAAGCATGCATTAAGTTCTAGATTCTAACCTTGGAAAACCACTAACCCACCAGTGATCCTGTAACGCCCCCTTAAAGCAGCCTTCGACAAACTTCTGTGATGCCAGGACAGTGGGCAGAGTGTCTGAATGTGATAAGTGACCACACAGCACTTCCCCTGCCTTCTGAGAGGAATGGAAATATGTACCTCATCCCACCATAGCCTGGGGTACACATGTCCACAGTTTCATTGTCATTACCCTGCCCTTGTATCAGGAAACATAATTTAAACAAAACCAGTAAGAGGAGATCAAATATTTTCTTTGAACTTCTTGAGTCAAAGCCTTTTTAAAAGAAAAGACACCCATACCCATTTACTGAGTCCACTATTTGGGGCTGAATATTTCACATTCTGGGAATCTTAGGGGAATTTTGATCCAGGTAGGATCAAGTATCCAGTTTGGTTTGGGGCTGCTGCAGTTACTGTGGGTAGAGCCCAGAAGAACTTTAAGGTTATGGACTAGAGTGATATTTATATTTGTACCCATACCATCTACCAACAGTGCCTGGAATAGTAGGTGCATAGTAGATGTTTGTAGAATGAATACGTTTAGATTTTCAGGGCACGAGTAGACTTCCCAGGGTTAGGTCCAGTAACGCCAAACTCTCAGCCCGAGTCTGCTGTCCTGTAGATTTCGTATTCTGGATGTGGACAGAGCTCCAGGGAAGGTCAGTGGCATAGACACCCACTGTGCTCTGGATGGGTTTCTGCTCCTGGACCGACATGGATTCCTCACTTGCTTTCTCCAAATACAATACAAAGAAAATACTCCTCTGAAAGGTTTTGAGTCACTTAATCTATTGGTGATAGAGTCCCTAACCTGACATTACTGGAAAACATAGTTGATAATTTCCTATCCTATAACACTCACCCACAAGGTCACCCATATACTCAACTTTAACCTCATCTCAAGGCCTTTCAGAGTTACTCCTAAGGAAAACTGAAGAAAACAGAGATGTACACCTGGGGACATAAAATGGAGCAAAGCAAATCAATGTGGAATAAGGTATGTTGTTCTTTATCTCCTTCTTTTGTCACTTTTCTCTATGCGTAATCTTGAAATTGTTTCTTTATGCCCTGTTATCCTTCCTGAAGAGTTCCAAAGAGATAAGAAAGGTTTCACAGTGCCTTGGAAGCAGGAAATTCATTTTTATGTGTATACTTTCTTGTATCTTAAGTTTTGTGCTGTGTACACAGACATTCACATAGATAATCCATTCAAAAAGAAATAAAATTTTAGGGTTGCCTGGTGGGCTCAGTCAGTAAAGTATCCGACTCTTGGTTTCAGCTCAGGTCATGATCTTCCCATTGGGAGATAGAGCCCTCATCAGGTTCTCTGCTCACCGGGGAGTCTGCTTCTCCCTCTGCCTCTCTCTCTCTGAAATAAATAAATAAATCTTTAAAAAAAGAAAATTTTAATTTTAAAATAGTATTTTAAAATCATGTTCTTTAATATCTGTATCAGTTAACTATTACTATCTGATAAAGTACCTCAAAACTTAGTAGCTTAACATAAGAACAGGTGATCTGCTGACTGTTCACAATGCAACGGGCTGGCAATGTGGACCACGCTCAGTTGGGATGAGTTCCATTTGATCTTAGCGAGGCTCTATCATGTGTTTGCTGTCAGTCGGAAGGTCTTCCAGAGACCAGCTTGTCCTGGGTGGCCTCAAAGTCCAGATATTGACTAGAGCTGTCTGCTTGGGTGCCTCAGATGCCCCCCACATAGCCCCTCAGCACAATCGCTGGGACTTCCTCACTGGGCAGCTATGTCCAAGAGTGTGAAAGAGGAAGCTGTAAGGCCCCAGGAGGTCTAGGCTCCAGGTCATTCTGTGACATTCTATCATTCAAAAATAGCACAGAACCAGCCCTAATCCGAGGTTCAGGGAAACAGCCTCCCCCGCTTGATGGTAAAAGCAGTGGTCACATTACAAAGGGACCTGAGAACCCAGATCCTAGGAAAGGAGGTGTCCTGGCGGTCATCCCTGCAAATAATCTTCCTCCGAATCAGAGTTGAAGAGCTACACAGTGAAGGGTAACTGTGACAGCTGAGAACAATAGTCTCAAGGGAAATCATTCTGATTTATAAACAAGCCAAAAGCCACCTGCAGTGGAACATAAAGCTCATAACAACAGATTCCCTAAATTTGTACTGGCCTTATGTCCTGAACTGATAGATCAAAGTAAAGACATGATTTCTGCTTATTCATTTTTGCTTTCAACTAAGAATGAGACTGGAGGAAAAAATGGCTTTAGTTCTCTAGAAGAAGCTAAGCTTGACCAAATTCCAAAGCAGTGTATTAATTATCTATTGCCACATAATCAGTTACTACAGACTTAACAACTTCAGGCAATACTCATATATCAGCTCATCTTTGCTTTACTCAGGACTGGCCTGGCTATGTTCTCTGCTCAAGGTCCCCCAAAGCCAAAATCAAGAACTTGGCAAAGTCCATGGCTCACCTCATCTGGAGCACAAAGGTCCCCTTGGCAGAATGCAGTTCCTTGTTTGTCCGGTTTGTCTAGTCTCTAGATTAAGGTTAAGGTCCCCGTTTCCTTGTTGGCTAATAGGAGCCTCTCTCTCGATTCTAAAGGCTGCCCGCATGCCTTCCCGTGTGGCTCTTTCAATTATCAAGTCAGCAAAGGCACATCAAATCCTTCTCCTGCTTCCTATTTCTGACCCCCTCCCCATCTATCTCCCTCCATCTCTGCCTCTAGACTCATTTATAGTCCTAGTGTGATTAGGCCAGGCCTAACCCAGACCACCTACCTATCTTAAGGTCAACTGATTTGACCTCTGCAAAACCTCTTCCTTATCGCTGCAAAATCTCTTCACAGCATACCTAGATGTATGTACCTTTTAAAATTAGTAGTATTGGGGTGCCTGGGTGGCTCAGTCAGCTAAGCGTCTGTCTTCAGCTCAGATCATGATCCCAGGGTCCTGGGATCAAACCCTGCACTGGGCTTCTTGCTCAGCGGGGAACCTGCTTCTCCCTCTCCCTGCTGGTGCTCTCCCTCTCTCTGAGAAATAAATAAATAAAAATTTAAAAATAATAATAATAAAAATAAAATAAAATTAGTAGTATCTGGAAAGGATTGGAGGATAAACCCAAATCATAAAGAATGCACTATAAACAGCTTCATGAGCTCTTATATTAAAATAGCCTCTTTGTACAAGCATTTGCTAGCAGAAGAGTGGAGCCACTTCATTAAATATGCTAATAGCACCAATAATAAAAATGAGTTTTCTCCCTTTTAGTAGTTAATCTGCTACAAAGCATTTTGCAAACTCTAAAACAAAGCTATAATTCATAATGTAACTGAACCCTCTGCCATTTCTAGGGAGTTCAAAGTTTAAGAGATTTAATTTCAAAATTTCTAATAAATGTGTTGCCTAAAATGCTTAATTTTGTTTTTATAAAACACTTTCTATTTGTTATTGATCATTTTAAAATCAAAGGGATTCTATAAAATAATGATTAAAATCTAGCTAAATATCACCTAAGAATCAAGAGAAACAGCTGTTAGCCACATAAACAACTCCTGAATGATGTGAAGATCTGAGTTTTATGTCTTTTTCTTCACATGAATCCGGCACCAGAAAAGAGGATTTCCTGAGAGTCTTCCTGTATATTAAAACAAAAATTTCTAAAAGGCAAAGAGAGGGAGAAAAACCCTCAAACTCTCATCCTGTCAAAAATATTAATATATCTTAATAGTAGATATTAATGAGTAAACAAACCATCTCATATTAGAGCACAATTCCTATATGTTTCCTAATTCAAATAACTAACATGTAAAACAAATGGCCAATTCACTGAGAACTTCTACATTTCACTCCAACTTTTTCTTCTTTCTGATATGCATTCCAGATACATAGCTTTCTGTTAGCAGAAAGTATTCCTTAAAACTCTTGCATTGGTAATAACCAGTCGAATGCTTATTATATATTATATATTCTCATCTACCTTTTAAGCGATGCAGTAACCTAAGTTCATAGAGTAATGGAATAAAGACTAGGCTAGGATGGAAGAGATTTCAATCATGGCTCTGGTACCAACTAGCTCTGTGACTTTGGACAAGATATTCAACTCACTGCAGGCTGTCTCCTCTGGATTTGAGGTTAGTGATTTTATAGCAATCTATATCCGTATCTATATCTATCTATATTTTCTGTAAACTGATGGTTACCAGAGGGGAGGTGGGCTGGGGAATGGGTTAGATAGGTGATGAAGATTAAGGAGTGCACTTAACACCTGAGCACCAGGTGTTAAATGTAAGTGTTGAATCACTAAATTTTATACCTGAAACTAATATTACACTAAACATTAACTAACTAGAATTTAAATAAAAACTTGGAGAAAAATTAAGACACTTTTATACATATATATGGAGGTGCATGTTTCTTCTATATGGAAATTATAGCATTAATGGTATTTCTGTTGCTGTCCAGGCTTGACTAAATAGGAGGCCTGCTCCATCCACTCTGAGCTTACAACTAAAGTCCAAACTGCAACTAATGTTAAATCTTGCCAGAGAAAGTTTGTTTATTAACTCTGCTTAGAGAATTGTATCACCCACACGTTAGAAATGCTAAGGATTACTGGGCTTGGAAAAACACTCTTTGAGTGATAACATTCTTTTGGTTGTCCCACCACAATTTAACATGAACTAAAATTCTAACTAATGTTAGCTTTTGCTGGATAATGTTGATAAAGAGTTAAACTTTATAAGGAAAAAGAGAGGAAGAATGAATAACAGGATAGAGTCCTTCTTGGGCAACTAAAGGCAATTTCTAGAAGTGTTTGGTAATTCTGCCCATTCACCTCTCAGACAGCCACCCTCATTGCTCAGGACAACCTGCCCTGTCCTGGTTCCAGCTTTGCCCTAATGACCACCCTTTTGGAAGTCAGCAGCTGAGACACATGGCAGGAAACAGTACTTTGACACGCACTTGCTTTCCCCAGGTCATTTCTCTCTACAACAACTGCTCTGTGCCATCTGCTATCAACCACATCAGAATATAAACAACTACTTAAGAGGATAAAAGAAAGAAAGAAAGAATTGCAAAAATATAAGAAACTATCTTTCTCTTTAAAAGACCAATACAATTGACAAATCTCTGTCCAGAATGATGAAAGACAGAGAAAGACACCCAGAAAACCAGTAAAAATATATATTAAGAATGAAAACGGACACATAACTATCAATAATCAAAGGCTAAAAAGTGAATACAGAAACACTATGAGCCACTCTATCTGAACATTTACATGAAATGGAAACCTTCCTACAAACATACAACCTGCCAAAGATTAAATAGGAAACCTGGAGAGTCCCATAAACGTGCAATGAATTGGATCAGCAATGAGAATTTTCTCACAGAATGGGAAGAATCCAGGACTATGGAAATTGATTTTAAGAATTATTTGCTAACGACAATTCTTAGCTTGGTTAGAGATCTTCTTAATTTCTTTGAGAGACAGTTTATCAGTGGGACTAATGAAAAGCAGAACTTCTCACTCCTAACTTCCCGACTTACCATATGCCTGCCCCTTACCAAAAGGACCCTTGAGGGCGCCTGGGTGGCTCAGTGGGTTAAAGCCGCTGCCTTCAGCTCAGGTCATGATCCCAGGGTCCTGTGATCGAGGCCCACATCGGGCTCTCTGCTCAGCAGGGAGCCTGCTTCCTCCTCTCTCCTCTCTCTCTGCCTGCCTCTCTGCCTACTTATAATCTCTCTCTGTGTGTCAAATGAATAAATAAAATCTTAAAAAAAAAACAAAAACAAAAAAACAAAACAAAACAAAAACACAAAAGGACCCTTGATGGTCTTGGACCCACAGACTTCAGGATAATCTTCATTTCCTCTCTCAGGCTTCACATCCATTTAGGTCACAAAAACAAGCCATTGCTTTCTCTATTATTCTCTCAAATCCCCATTTTCCTTTTCATTTCTATCAAATTCTGCCCAGACCACAGATACTTAATACTCACTGAGTGGACACCCCCAATACTGTTCTCCTCCCATTTTCCCCACACAATAAACACTATTGCCCAAGCCACAGCTCTAGCCGGCCACATCCACCAGACAAATCCAGTATAACTAATTATATAACACTTCCACCCTCCGATCCAGACCGTTGGCTTTTCTTTTATTAAAATTCAGTTACTTCTTTCTTTAAGAAATGGTTTCCTTAAAAATAGAACTACCATATGATCCAGCAATCCATCTTCTGGGTATATATGCAAAGGAAATGAAATTAGTACCTTGAAGAGATACATGTTCTCCGCATTCACTGCAGCATTACTCACGATATTTCTTCTGTCATTAAATTTTTCTGATCTATTGTACTACTTTAGATGATAAATTTAATTCCTGATCTTTCCTACCTTATCAAAATAGGACTGAATCACAAAATAAAACTTTCAGTGATCTATCAATATGTGGATTTGGAGTTAACATTTTCTTTTGTTCTTATTTGCTTTTGAGCAAGTTATAACTTCCAACAATGGGGAAAAAATCAAACTCTTCATTGTCATGGAGAAGCCATCAAATAATACAAAATGTTTTGGCGAAGAGTACCATGACTTGTATAAGATAGGCTTGTTTCCCCTACAGAGAGCCAAATATTACAGTGATTAGGTCAATCACATCCAACAGATATGACTATGTGTTTTATATCCCCTGCTCACCAGCTGAGTGACTTCAGCCAAATTATTCAGTTCTCTAAGACTCCATTTTCCCATTAGGAAAGTGCAGATTTATTCATTTATTTAACTAATATTTCTCAAGCACATTCTTTGTGCCAGCCACTGTTCTACTCCCTGAGAATGCAATAGTGAACAAAACAAAATAAATCCCTGCCATTATGGGACGTATATTCTAGAAGAGGGAATCAAACAGGAAAGGTAGAAAGGAAGGAAGAAAAAAGAAAAATAGAAAAGCATATAGTACATAAGTTGTATCCATTATTGCTATGCTATAGAAAAACATAATAAAGCTGAGAAGGGTGTAGGAAGCAGTGGTGGGAATGGGTAATGTTGAATAGGATTGCCAGTTTCTCTGAGACGCTGACATTTAAGCAAACACCTGAAGGACATGAGGGAGTTCCTTGAGCAGGCATCTGGAGAACAAGCTCTCTGGGCAACTAAATAACAGGTACAGAGGTCTGGAGGCTGGCACGTAGGGCAAATTCCAGGCACAGCAGGAAGCTGTGGCTGGAGAGCCAGAGCAAGGAGGGATGGTGGAGAGGTAAAGTCAGAGAGGTAAGGGGAGGTGGGAGGGAGGGAGGGACAGTTGATATAAGGCCCCATAGGCAAGCACAGGAAGAGCCTGGCCTTTTCCCTGAGTATGCTGGAAAGCCACTAGGAGGTTCAGAGCAGAGGAGAGACCTGGTCTGATGCACATTTTAAAGGGATCACCAGGCTGCTGGGTTGAAAACAGACTGCAGGAGAGCAAAGGTAGAAGAATGCTTACTTAGAAGGCTTTGGGAACACCTGGGCGGTTCGGTTCAGTCAGTTGGTCTCCGGCTCTTGGTTTTCGGCTCAGGTCGTGATATCGTGGGTCCTGGCTCTGCCATCAGCAACGAGTCCACTTGGGGCTTCTCTCCCTCTTCCTCTCCCACCACGTGCCCCACACGCACATGCATGCCCTCTTACTCTCTCTCTAATAAATAAATAAATCTTTTTTTTAAGAAGGCTTTTGTATTAATCCAGGAGAAAGAAGGTGGTGCTTTGAACCAGTGATGAGAAGTGGCCACATTATGGATATTTTGAAGGTAGAATCAATAGGATTTGCTAATTGATTAGATGTTAAGGGTGATGCCCAAGGTTTTGGCCTAAGGCCATGAAAGGATGGAATTCCTTTTCTCTGAGAAGAGAAGGCTATTGAGAGGAAGCATTTTGGGAGAGAGTATCAGGAGTTCAGTTTGGGATATGCCCTTAGTGATCCAAAGATACCAACAAGTAGTTGGATATGAGTTTATAGCTAAGAGGGAGGGGCCAGGCCAGAGCTATAAATTTAAAAGTCATCAGTGGGCATCTGATACTGGACATGAGACTGCATATATCATCTAGGAAGTGACTGAGGGCTGGGCCCTGGGCCACCCCCACCTTTCAGGGTCAGTGAGATGCGTGGACACTAGCACAAGAGACTGAGAAGGAATGGCCAGTGAATGAATGAAAACCAGAACAGTATGTGTCCTGGTGGACCCATGAGGCTAGTGGTTTGAGGAGGAGAGAGTGGTCACCTGTCTCAAATACTGTTGGCAGGTCCAGGTCAAGAGAGGTGGAGGCAGGGAACTGACGGGTGGATTTACCCACACAGATATCACTGGTGGAGCTGTGGGCATGGGGGCCTTCCTGGGGTGACTTCAAGGGAGACTCAAGGAGAGGAATTAGAGGCAGCTGGTACAGGCAACTTTTTTTAAGAGAAGGGAATATAGAGCCAAGAAAGGTTCTGTTTGGTTTGGTTTTAAAATGGAAGAAATGAATGGCATATTGAGGCGTAATCTTGGTATGCTCTTCCTAAGCTGATGGGAATGATCCTGTATCGAGAGGATTAGTGATTATCTTTTGGCCTTCTAAACATTAAACGCTGAGGGAACGCATTGCTCCAGCCAGTTTTCCTCACACCTGCTCCCACCTCTGAATCCCATTCATGCTCTTTTCTCTGGCAGGAATGCTCTGCCTCTCCCTCTGAACAGATCCAAACTGTACCCATATCTTAAGTTTCAGCTCAAGTCCTACTTCCATGAGACCTTCCCTAACTTTTGTAATCTGCGTGAATTGCTTGCATTATTTCTTTTTTATAACACTTAGTTTTTCTAACACACTAAGTATCTCTATATGTAAAGGACTGAGCTAGATTTGATAGGAGAAAGGTAAATGAAAGGCACAGTATCTACACTCAAGAAGATAACAAACTTGTTATCTGTTGTACATTACGATTTTTTGTGCATATGTTTTTTCCCTAATTCCTTTGTAAATCATGAGGGCAAGGAGCATCTTCATTCCCTCAGGGCTTAGCCACATGTGAGGAGCTATAGATACTTGTTGAATTATATTAAAAATCACTATGATAAAATTACTTTAAGTATTATTATATCACTTCCCAATTATGTGATATAATCACAAAAACTTAGCTTAACAGCTTATTTCTTCAAATATTTTTATTTTTTAATTTTTATTTTTTTAGAGAGAGAGAGAGAGAGTACAAGGGGGGGTTCAGAGGGGAGGGGGCAGAGGGAGAGGGAGAAAATCTTAAGCAGACTCTGGCTGAGCGTGGAGCCCAACAGGGCACTGGGTCTCACCACTCTGAGATCATGACCTTAGCCAAAATCAAGAGTCAGACACTTGGGGTGCCTGGGTGGCTCAGTGGGTTAAGCCTCTGCCTTTGGCTCAGGTCAGGATCTCAGGGTCCTGGGATCAAGCCCCGCCTCAGGCTCTCTGCTGAGAGGAGGGCCTGCTTCTCTGCCTACTTACAATCTCCCTGTCAAATAAATAAATAAAAATCTTTAATAAAAAAAAAAAGTCAGACACTTGATCACTGAGCCACCCAGGCGAACCCCCAAACATTTTTATAGTCGTTATTTTAAATCTTTCTAAAAGATGTTAGATATTTCCCTGCTGTGTTATGCAAAGGTCCTTAGAGACATTATTTTTTTAAAAATTGATTTTAATCTGCTTGTGGAATGCAGAACTGAGTGTCTTTATTGGGAATTTTGATAAAGCTGAACTTAGGGCACATTGCACATTTGTTGGAATAACTGTTCTTAAGACTTACTTTTATATATAGAAAAAGAACTGATTCTATGGAGCAATTGGAAACTTGTGTTTCAAAAAATATCAAGGCCAATGAAATGACAAGGAGCATTGTCTTAATTGAGATTTCCACAATTCTCAGTGCTCTCCTGATGACACAGAGTAAGCCCAGGGGACTACTAATGAGGTAGGAAATATGAATATGCATGAGCTGGAAGCACACCAAGAACCCAATATAGGGTATTGTTCCTCGTCTGTGTCTGCCTGGCATGAAAAAGTGGAAGGCCCCGGTGAGTATACCGTGGGCAAGTTTGTGGAGGTTTTCTGCTAGGCTTATCAGAGAACACCAAACTTTATTAAATAAGAACAGCATTAATGAAAAACACACTTGAGTCCCTCATCACAGTCTCACTGGAATCAGAGCAGGGAAAACACAAAATATGAAGTAGATACAAGATAGTCAGGTGGGCAGAGGGGAGCAGGAGGAGGAAGAAAAGTGAGGGGAGAGGGAAGGACAGAGAAAAGGGAACAAGAAGAGAGAAGAGCTGACCGGGACGGGAGTAGGGTGGGAGGGAAGAAGAGGAAATGGAGAGGCGGGGAGGAAAAGGAAATTGGCAGGGAGAAAGACCCGGGATATTTTAAGATTTTTTTTGAAGGTCAATGCCTGGTTTTCACTGTGAATTAAAGCCTCAGGAAACAAACCTTCCTGTTGAGGCATATGTGTGATTCTTGTTATGTTTCTTTTTTTTTTTTTAAGATTATTTATTTGAGAGAGAGAGAGCACGTGCAAGAGAGGGGTGAGGGAGGGGCACAGGGAGAGAGAGTCCTAAGCAGACTCCCCACTGAGCATGGAGCCTGACCCGAGGCTCAATCTCACCACCCCAATATCATGACCTGAGTTGAAACCAAGAGTCGGATGTTTAGCCAACTTCGCCACTCAGGCATCCCTTGTTATGTTCCTTTTAAGTAGTTGTTGTGTGTTAAGAGAAGTGTATCTGTAAAGGGGGGGGGTGGTTCCACCTGAAGGTAAGGCCCTCTCTGGATCTGACCCCTCGGGAAGACACAGGACTCTAAACCTTGAAACACAAAGTGAGAGAGAGCCCTAGTCTTGTTCAGAGAGGAGTCATGCTCTGCAGGAGACACAGTCTTAAAAAAAAATGGTATGCATCAAATATGATTTAACATAAAATTGTACATTCTATCATGTGAAGCTTAACATATCATAATTTCACAATTGGTAGGAAACATGAAAGTCTTTTATCCGTATTTAAATGCAGACAAAAGCAGAATGATGAGCAGAGCAAGACAAATTAAAACCAAGAATAGGTTGTCCCGTTAGGGAGGGCAGAACACAGCCACGTGCCGGGAAGTGTTGTCAGGAGAGCTAAGCAGGGGACATTCAGGAAAATGCCAAGGAAAGAGCCGGTGGTGCACACAGGAGCTTGGGCTGTGGGCCTTGCTGCTGCTCCCCGTGATGCCTTTCTAACTCTGATCGTCTTAAGGGCTGCTCCCTGCAGTGATCTGAGGGCCGTTTCCCCAAAGGACAGACCCTGGCTCTCTAGAGATCTCCCTTCTTGATCTCCAGCCACGGGAACCAATACTGGTGTTTGCTAACATCCGTTAATCCTAATATGTGTAACAATCTTTGTCAGAAACCCGAATTCCTCAAGTTAGAAAAGTATATACACAGATCACCTACAATGAGATCGCAAAGAATCTTGGGTTCTGTTTTTTTTTTTTAAGTACTTTTGATTTTCCAATGCAGTAGCCAAGACTATTTGTGAAAGTCAGTTTTATTAAGGTATAATTTACACACAGTAAAAATTACTCTTTTGGCAAATGCATGAGTTATATAACCACCACCGCAATTATGATGGAGAATATTTTCATCACGTGAAAAAGTCCCCTCTTGCGACTCTGGGATCAGTATGCTTTTCCCACGTCTGTTTCCTCTGCTTTTTGCCTCAGAGTTCTGCCTTTTCCAGATTGTTGAGTAAATGGCAGTTTCCAGCCTTTTCTGTGCAGCTTCTTTCACTTAACATCATGCTTTGAGAACCACCCATGCTCTTGGATGTATTAGGAGTTTGGCACTTTTATTGTCAAGTGGCATTCTACCATATGGTTGTACCACATTAACTCATTCACAGTTGATGAATGTTTGGGTTGTTTCCTATTTTGGATGACCATAAATAAAGCTGCTATAAACATCTCATACAGGTCTTTGTGAGGACATTGTTTTCATTGATCTTGGGTAAATACCTAAGGATGCAGGGGCACCTGGGAGGCACAGTTGGTTAAGCGGCTGACTCTTGATTTCAGCTCAGGTCATGGTTGCAGGGTCCTGGGATCAAGCCCCACATTGGGCTCCACGCTCAGCAGGGAGTTGGCTTCAGGATACTCTCTCGCCCTCTTCCCCTCTCCCCTGTTTGCTCATGCCCTCTCTCTAAAATAAATAAATAAATCTTTAAAAAAAACCCTAAGGATGGGATTGTTGGGTTGAATGGCATTATGAGTTGATTTATGTCCCCCCAATAGAACATTGAAATCCTCATCCCCTGTACCTCAGAAAGTGACCTTATTTGGAAACAAAGCCACTGGAGATGTAATTAATTAAGCTGAGCTCATATTGGTTCTGGATGGGCCCTTAACCTAATATGACTAGTGTCCTTGTAAAAGGAGAGGAGACATAAAAACAGGGACACACCGAGGAAATAGGGCAATGGAAGCAGATACTGGAGCAATGCATCTATAGACCAAAGAATGCCAAGGATCACCAGCAAGCACCCATAGATAGAAGATGCAAGGAAGGATGGTCCCCTATAAATTTCAGAAGGAGCTTGGCTCTGCTGACCCCCTGATTTCACCCTTCCAGCCGCCAGAAGCGTGAGACAATAAGACAATTAATTTCCGTTGTTTTAAGCCGCTTGGTGATACATTATTACAGTAGCTCTAGGAAATCAGTACAGGTGGTGAGTGTATATTTTGCTTGCTAGGAGCTGCCAGCTGTTTCCCAAAGTGCCTGTATTTACATTCCCACCAGCAACGCATGCAAATTTTACTTGTTCTACACTCTGTCGGCACTTGGTCTTGTCAGTGTTTTTTATTTTAACCATTCTAATAACTGTGCAGTGATAGCTCACTGTGGTTTTAATTTTTAGATCCCTAATGGCTTATGATATCAAACCTCTTTTCATGTGCTTGTTTGCCATCCACATGTTTTCTTTAGTGGAGCATCTGTTCTAATCTTCTATCCAGTTTTTATTGGTTATGTGTTTCCTTCGTGATTAAGATATAAGAATTTTTTTATTCTTTATTAAGCGTACGTCTTGTGAGTATTTTCTCCCTGTCTGTAACTTCACTTTCTATTTTCTTAACGGGGTCTTCCGGAGAAGTAAAAACTTTAAGTTTGATGTCATTCTTTTTTTTTTCCTCTTTGTGGTTTGTGTTTTTGTGTCCTAGCTAAAAAAGTCTTTGCCCAAGCCAAAGTCCCAAATATTTTCTCTTATGTTTTCTTCTATATGTTTTTTTAGTTTTTGCTTTTACATTTAGGTCTATGGTCTATTTTTGCATGTGGCCCTAGGTAAGGGTGAGCTTTTTGTTATTGTTGTTGTTGTTGTTTTGGCTTTTGGGTTTTTTTGGCACAAGGATGTTCGATCGTTTCAGGTTCATTTGTTGAAAAGATAATTTTTTATACACTGAATTACCTGAGTAGGCTTTGTGGAAAATCAATTGACTAAGTGTGGGTCTATTTCTGGACTTTCTATTCTGTACCATGTGTCTATATATCTACCCTTTCATTAATACCATATTTTATTTGTCTTGCCTTTAAAATAAGTCTTAAAATCACTCAGCGTGAATCATCCAACTTTGTTCTTCCTCAAAATTATTTTGGTTATACTAAGTTCTTTGCTTTTCCATATATATTTTAGAATCAATATGTTGATTTTTTTATTCAAAAGACTTGCTGACATTTTAACTGAGGTTATATTAAATCTACAGATCAAGTTGGAGGACAATGGACATCATCACAATATTTAGTCTTATAATCCATAAACATGGTATATCTTTCCATTTATTTAGGTCTTTTCAGATTTTGCTCCTCAGTGCTTTATATTCTTTGGCACATAAAACTCACACATATTTTGTTAATGCTATACCTAAGTATTTCACGGTTTTGATGCTATTGTAAATTTTATTTACAGTTTCAATTGTCCATTATTTGTTGCCAGTATATAGAAATACATCTGATTTCCTTGTACCTATGAATGTGATAAACTTTCATATTAGTTCCAGTAGCTGTTTCTGAGAATGCTTTGGGATTTGTAATGTAGATAATCATGTCATTTGCAATAAAGAGAATTTTACTTCTTAGGGTCTCTGTTTTTTCAATTTGCAACTGCTTTCAGGGGACTCTGGGGGAAGGGACATGCCTGTGGCAAATGAGAAGAATGAAATTCATTCCACTTCGCTATGCTTTGAAAGCACACATTAAACAGTTGCTTATATCACATAGACTCATTTTATAATTTCTGTTAAACTGTGCCTGTGGCATTGTGTTGTGACTGACTCCTACTGCAGACTCTTTGGTTCCAAGCTCTTAAGTGTTCAAATTGTAACGCTCACTTTGGATGAAATATGCCCTCCTGTGGACCACTTTTCAAAATGTATACAAAAAGGAACACTTGTGGCTAGACATAAGCCCAACGCCACAGGGCCAGGGAAAATTAAAGCAAGACATTTGATTGAAGAGTTAAGACCAAGGAATTAAAGAATGTAAAGGACAAAAAGGGAAGCTAATGCTTAGCTTAATTAGGCTACAAGTCTATTGAAGGAAACAGATACATGGGCTTGAGAACTCCCCTAGATTCCCAGACTGGATGCATAGGTTGATTTCAAGTTGGGGAAGAGAGAAGGAGAATAAACAATATTTGAAATGGAAGGATTCAGATTCTTTGAGACTTTCTCAGCTGATGTGGGGTGGCATCAGCCCTGTTCCACAACTTGCTTGTTAGCTGCTGGAAAGAATATAGCACATGGAGAGCAAAAAGAGGAGGAAAAATCCTGCAGGGTGAAAAATACATACAAAAATATCTTGCAGTTAAGAGAAGATGTGTCAAGACAAGGCATACTAACAGTAAAATACATTCAAGTCGCTCTGTGGTCCCCAGGTAGTTTCTTTTCATGCTTATTACATAACACACCTTAAATACCAGAGAACCAATCCCCTTCTACCCACAAAATTTTTTCATGAAGTAATACCTTGGTTTTTAATCTTGGTTATTTCATAAACACCTGTCTACATTTCAACATTCATTCAATGAACATTTGTGCATCCACATGGAGGTCATGCAGTGTTTCAGAAGAATATTAAAATGAGAGTATTTTATTAATGTTAAATAAAAATATGGAGACTATTACAAATGAGTTCACTGCCCTCAGCAAACTCACGGTTCGGTGGAGGAGATAGACAATTAAGCAAACTAGTTATGAAGTAATAAGATGCTGTGATGGACAAACAGCTGGGAGCTAGGACAAGGGATTTTTAACCCAGACTGGAGAGGAGAATCAGAGGAAGCTTCTAGAAGGATACAGCCCATAAGAAGTATGTTAAGGGATTTGTACACTAGGAAGCCTCTTATTGGCTATTGGTTCAGATAGATCGTCAGTTGATCTGTGCAGGAAATCATATAAAAATAATCTTTGCCTTACACACTTAATTTAATGTAAACATATATCAGGCATTTGCTTACTCATTGACTTGATTGTAGGGTCAAGTTTTTCTCTAAACAAAAGCCTTCCAGTTGGAGTTTCCTTGTTTCCTCCTCAACACACACACACAAATCATGCCTACAATGGATTAACAACACAATTTCCAATTTGTTTCTTCAAATGGGTATAAGAATATGAAGAGAATTGCAAAGCAATCCGAGTAAAGAAGCTTTCTTGATTTTTACTACTTTGCTAATCTTATATGATTTTCTTGCCCACAATTAACTTGACAGACATTTGTCTTAAGCAGCTCATCTTTGTTCTTTTCCAAGCATTTGATTTGATTTTAATAATAATAACCCTCCATCTTTTCGCACTCATTTTTTGGACTTACTTCATGTTTAATTATATCACAGTATTACAATAAGTATGTCAGGTGTAAACAAGCTTTCAGCAAACACATCTTATTCTCAGTAAGCAAGTAACTCAATCAGTAGAAGCAGAAGTGTGTGGAAAACAGTCTATCAGCTGCAAGAGTCTAGCATGCCATGGGACTGACCCTGTATATTTTATAGGAAGAATTTAGTGACAGTTCATCCACAAGGTGCTAAGTGGAGATTCATTAAAAGGATATCTACTACAGAAAAGGCACAGACATCCCAAGGAGAGTAAGCCACCCAGAGATACGGAGATGGACACAAAAGCAACACAAAGACACATGAAGGATGATGATGAGTTCAGACTTCAAACTAAATATCTCACGATTGGGCTCTGCATTTTAGAGGCATACAAAACAGCCCATTGTCTTTCATACTTCCATTGTTTAACAAAAATGTCAAACTCACCTTTCTCAATATTAACACTCAACCCTACTGAGGACACTGTGTTTTTAATGAACTTGCCAACATCGGTTTCAAAACATTCTTCTGAGTAATGGACTATTGTAAAATGTCAGTTGCCCGTGTCATCAGCTACCATGGTCCTTAGCTCCAAGTGGTTCCAAGCAAACATAAAACAATGCAGAGGCCGGTGAAGCTGGTACCCAATTCAGAAAACATACGGAGGATCATTAAAAAACCAGTGGACATGCTGAAAGAGACCTACCAACAAGGCCAACAATCTAGTGGTCATAAGAATAATAAATACAACCACGAAACCCATCAGAAGATATGAGAAGCATGGAAGAATTCCAACACGGTTTTTTAAAGACTGGCGAAGAAACGGTGAAGCCAGTTCCTGCTGGGCCAAGGAGTTGGTTAGCCCACTTTATCTCAAAGTAAAAAAACAAAACAAAACAAAAAGCAACTATGGGGCTCAAGTCCCAAGGATCTCCAAGGTCCCTAAGTAGTTTTCCATATTTGGGACAAGCTGCATGTATGACAAATGTAGTAAAGTAACTCAAACAGCTAACAATGGGGGGAGAAGAGCACAGGATGGTGGAACTATAAAATCAGTAACACGGAGCTCTTATAAACCAAAAGCATATACATAAAAAAGTTTATTAATCTTGATCAGTAAGTATTCAAGAATAAGAAACATTTGTTTCCGGTGGCCCATTGCCCTTGATGCATGACAATAATTCTGTTGATCAGAATGTCACTTCCGTGTGTGTGTGTGTGTGTGTGTGTGTGTGTGTGTGTGTGTGTGTGTGAGACTCTCTTCTAGCCTTGCTAATTTTCCAGCTTGGCACTCAGTCTCTTCCCTGCCTCAGGGTCATCCTTCATTCCTTCTTTGACCCTCCGAGAAAGCCTCCTGGAGCCCCATACACCTCCCCAGGACAGTGAGCAAAACTTGGCCCCTGTTTTGTAAAAAAAGGACTTTGTAACCACTCCAGCCAGGGCCTGACAGTCATAAATATGACTGTTCTGGCAGCCCTGCAGGGAGCTCATCAGAACAGGCAAACAGGAGGGACCAGCCCTGCTTTGCAGCTGTGACATGATGGGCCAAAATAGGCATCAATGTCGCATGGAAGAGAAGCAGGCATAAGGGACAGAAAGGATTCGTTTCATATGAGCACAGAGCTGTGGGTTACAATCCAGATCACATTTCCTGGTCATTTTTATGGTGAAATTCTAGTTTCAGGATCTAGTGCTATTGCTTAGAATTAAAAAAAAAATCGGCACAGAGGAACAATTGCATTAAATAAATATTCAGGAGTGCTTTAGCCCAGACCCTCTCAGTTTGACACTACAAGCAAAATCGTCCAACCCTGCATGCAGCTGCTCATGGATAAATGAACAGCTAATTTCAACAGGGCTGCTGAATAATCAAGGCTTAAAAGGAGATGTCCTAATGGAATCTGATCTCTTGCCTACCTCATTAGAAAACCTACAGCTGTACATCAAAGCAAAGCACATCCTCCTCTCTCATTAGGGCCAAGGGGAGGCTGGGGACACAGGGTCCCCAGAAGTACACTTGGGACTCTTTTAAGACAGCGGTTGTTTTGAAGCTGACAAAGCAGAAGAGAAGAGAAAAGTGATCTTCTGTTATGGTGATGATTTTTTTTAGTGTTCTGAGGGCTGGTCACTGCTGGCCACTGCTGCCCACTGCCAGTCTCTGGGTGACCTTGGATTTACACAACACTCTTCTTGTAGCTTGAATTAACCGCAATCCCCCTCCCTCTCCTCTGTCTTCAATGTACAATTCATTAGGGGAACAATAAAAACAATGTTTTAGATTTGAATGGCCATTTGGAATTTTCAATTGTATTGTATTTATCCAAGAGCTGCTCATCTTGAAATTTCGATACAAAAGCGCATCTTCTCCTCCAACACTTCTGCTGTTTGGTTTCTCATTTGGGGTCACAGCTATCATTGGATCTGACTTTCATGGAAACAGATGGTGGCATTTGGGATGGATCCCTTTATAGTTTTAGGTGTCTTGTCAGTCTTTGTGTATCTCTGCAAAGCTCTTTGGGCCGTGCATAAAAAGTACCACTGAGCCCATGATCACTGGCCTCTGAATTCGTTTTTGATCGCTCCCAGATCAAATTTTGACTTGTTTGTACCACGCTCCATCTCTCAGCTCCATCACATTATAAATCCTCACTTACAGATTTTCTTCTCTACCAATTGCCTATGCTTCCTGTTCTCATCAGCATCTCTCTCCCCACAAGACACTCCTAATTAGATATGACCATGGCCTGAAGGTGAGCTTCAGCAGGGGAATTTACCAAGAAGGCATTAATTATCACCCAGGCAATTTAGATAAATTGTTACTGCTCAAACACTGTAGTCTTACGTGTGGTCATATGATTGAAAAGGAAAATTTCCTAAATGAATGGTAATTAATATGTAAAGTATGGCAATCTGATTCACCAAAAATATTTTTATCACAGTCCAAATTTTCCTACCTCCCAGTATATTTAATACTATATTTAGAATATTATAATTAGAATGACTTTAGAAATTGATCACATAGCCAAACAGACAGCAGAGACATGCAGAATCTAAAGGATGTTATCCAAATATCTGCTTAATGTACCAGCTCTGCCAGATAGAAAGAATGCACAAAGAATTCAGAGCATAAAACTACATTAAATAGATGGGTTGGATCCAAATAAATTGTGAAGCAAAGAGGGTGAACAGAATTGGGATCTGGAGGAAATTTCACATGATATCACTGGACTTAATCAGAGCACACAATTGAGAGTAATTAGAAAAGAATGAGAATGAATTCAGGGGACCTAGAGCATACGTAGGATATCGACTTAGAGTCTGTTGTGGCAGAAGCCATCAACAAAAAAGTTTCAAGTGTTATTAGTCATTTGAAATGCAAACCAAAACCACAATAACATACCACTTCTTGCCCACTAGGATGGCTTATATATATTTTTAAATGGAAATTAGCAAGGGCTGGTGAAAATATGGAGAAATCGGGACACTCATATGTTACCAGTGAGGGTGTAAAATGGTTCAGCTGCCATGGAAAACAGTCCGGTGATTCTTCAAAAGTCTAAACATAGAATCACCACGTGACCTAGCAATTCCACTTCTAGGTATGTACCCCCAGGAACTGAAAACAGGTATCCACACAGATGCACACACAGGCACATTCATAGCAGCATTATTTTCAATAGTCAAAAGGTAGAAACAACCCAAGTGGCTATCAGTGGAGGAATTAATACACAAATTGTGGTATAGTCACACAATAGGATATTATTCAACCATTAGAAGAAAAAAGAACTGGCACATACTACAACATGGATGAACTTTAAAAATATTATGTTAAGTGAAAAAAAGACGAAAAATTCACATATTGTATGATTCCATTTATATGAAATATCCAAAATACGTAAATACATAAAAATAAAGAGCAGATGCTGGTCACCTGCGTAGCGAGTAATGGGGAGTAACTGTGAATACAGGGCTTTATTTTTTGCGATGGAAATGTTTTAGAACTAAATAAAAGACATGATTGTACAAGGGTGTAAGTATAAAAGTGTAAGTACATCAAGTAAAGTAAGTAAAAGTGTGTAAATATACTAAATGCTGCAGATTTTTTTATCTTAAAATGGTAAATTTTCTGTGACGTGAATTTCACCTCTTTTTTTTTTTAAACTCAATATAGAAAAACTATGCTGAACATCTGTAGATTTTCATTTCACGCCCAAACCAGTCTCTCTAGTTTATGTGTGATCAGCCTCTGAGAAGGTCACCCCAATGCACCTGGAGTGGAAATCCCATTTCCTTGGAACAACATTCCCCAAAATACTTAGAAAAAAAACACTTGGAAAGAAAAATGACATCAGTGTGGGATACTGTAATGGGTTCCTAGGTGGATATATTTATTTTAACCCCAGGCCCGCTTAGAACTAAGTCTAATGATAATTATGTAAGTTTAACTCATAGTATTTATAACTTTTTTGTTAAATTTTGTGTACCTTGTATTTGAAATGTTTGTATTGTTTAAAAGAATAATTAGCATGGATAATTGATTTAGGCTTATGATTCTTTTTTTTTTTTATTTATTTTTATTTTTTTTAAAGATTTTATTTATTTATTTGGCACACAGAGAGAGATTACAAGTAGGCAGAGAGGCAGGCAGAGAGACAGGGAGAGGAGGAAGCAGGCTCCCTGCTGAGCAGAGAGCCCGATGCGGGCCTCGATCCCAGGACGCTGAGATCATGACCTGAGCCGAAAGCAGAGGCTTTAACCCACTGAGCCACCCAGGCGCCCTAGGCTTATGATTCTTAAGTTGACAACATAAAACCCTGTTTGTAAACAGTATAAAAAATTCAGAAGAATTTAAGATTATTTGTGTAATTTATATACTATCTTATATGTATTAGATTTATATCATAACTAAGTTTTGGGAAGGTTTTGGTGTTACAGAGACAAAGGAAGGACAGAAAATAAAGCTAAATACATAAACATAAAGATATAAGTGTAATTTAAAGGGTTTAAATGGGATCAAAGATTAATTGAAGAGCCCTTAAAGTGATCTTTAGAACTATATTGGCATTATATATTACAAAATAAGATTTATAAATTCAAAGAAAAATCATGACTTCTAAATTTACTTTTTTTATTCGAGCATTAATATTAAAGAGCACATAAATTGCAAAAGCGCAAATGATCTTTTTACCCAAGATACATGAAAACACATAAGCTATGTTCTTTGAGGTTTCATTATAAATGAACAATATATATGACGGTAAAACTCTTTGATGGAGCTTTATCTTCTTCCGCAGGATGCTGCCTATAGATAGGGGTTTCCTTGGCTGCAGAATTTCCTGTTCTCCATACCTCAAGCTCAGGGCAATGATCAAGACTTTTAAGAAAACATGCAACATGCACTTCTCCTGCTCACATCAGCAGTTTGTATTAAATTTAGCACTTTATGCCCCAGAGGCACAGTTAAAACTTGGTTGTTGTGTTCCATATACCATCACTTCTCCCTCAGTGTTAAAAGACTCAGTGGAAAAAGACTTGCAGAAAAACATCTGAATTGCAAGACTGACCATAGTAATCATTAGCAAAATACACGACTGCCTACAAATACCCATTGCTCCCAAAGAATCCCAATAAAGAAACAATAAAACAATGCATCCAAGCAGAGCTAAATTTTACTTGTGTATATTTTACTCAGTTCCCATTTTCAAAACTGTGTTTTGAAATGAACTGTCTTCAGGAGCAGTCCATTCTGTGTATTCAAAGAAAGAACTTCAAATAAAACGAATAAGAAAAGAAAAGAAAGAAAACAAAGAACTTCAGCAAATGGCCTTTAAATGCTCTGGCTTGAAATACCCTGAAATTTAATGGGGTCTAGTCTCTCTGAAATGGTTTACCTGATGGATTTTTATTATTATTGAACATTTATTGAGAACCAACAAAACAACTGAACAAAAGGACATGGAAAGGTATGAATTTGCAGTCTCAACTTCCTCTCATCCTATTTGTCAAACAGATCATTACAAAGACCTTTCTACTTAGATCAACAGAGACAAAATTTTTTTTCTGGGACAGTTTGCAATAATCTCACATGTGTTCCTCTGTTTCCTTTCCCCATATGAATCTCAATGTCTTTCCTTGTGTTCTGCCTGCCCACCGCCCTAACACCTCTTCAACAGGTCCATGTATGATCCCCTCCCCAGGTAACTCTCCCAGGATTTGCTTCCTGAACCACCACAACATCTCTTTAGAGCCAGCACCAATAAAAGTACCTTACTGCCACCTCGAATTTTTTTAGAACAACTCTTTGCTCATGGGAAAAACTGGGATAAACTTGGGGTTCCTGGGATAAACTTCCCTATCTTTCATATTAAATTACCTCTTTAGATGAAAGAGATGGGCCGGTGTGTGAATTCTATGGCAGGTCTTCTAAAATCAATCCATTTTTTAAAGGTAAAACCATTTTCTAGAATTTGGCAGGGATTCCTCAAGAGTAGATCAGAATTGACTATGATCCTGTGAACAGTTCCCCAACTGATTTACAAGGGGGCTACCACCACGCCCTCCAACTCCATCCTTGCGATTTAAGGAGATTCCCAGGACAAGGAGAACACTATTGACAGATGATCCCATCTTTCGTCCTTCTACAACATCTTGCTTCCCCACCTACAGACATCCTAAATACTCCTGATTGTCCTTTTCCCTCCCTAGTGAATCACACAACTCCTGACACACTGAGCACTTCTAATGCAGGACTAGTTACATACATTGTGGGATCCAGTGCAAAACGAAAATCTATGGCCCCTTGTTAAAAAAAAAAGAAAAGATGACGAAACATTTCAAGAGGACCACAACACTGCATGAAACCCAGCGCAGGGCCCTTCTAAGTTCAGGTCCCTATCCAAGACAGCGGGGATCAACAAAGAATCCGCAGAGGGATGGAGAGCCTGACCAGCAGAAGATAGAGACAAGGGAGTGCAGGACAGAAAGGGCCAGAGAAGGGAGGGGTTCAGAGAAGAGCTAGAAGACTATGTTTGGGAATAAACAACTGATTTAAAATCATACCGCTAGTCAAAATCACCTGAGTGAATGAAGGCTCTCTTCAAGAGATCACAGGTAGTTTAGATAGATCTTTATTTTTTTATTTTTTTTAAAGATTTTATTTATTCATTTGACACAGAGAGAGAGAGAGAGATTACAAGTAGGCAGAGAGGCAGGCAGAGAGAGAGGAGAGAGGAGGAACCAGGCTCCCTGCTGAGCAGAGAGCCCGATGTGGGCTTCTATCCCAGGACCCTGGGATCATGACCTGAGCCGAAGGCAGCGGCTTTAACCCACTGAGTCACCCAGACGCCCTAGATAGATCTTTAATTGACATTGACCAACAGATGAAAGAAGCTTTACTTTACACTGTCAGAGAATCTCCATGCATACTACATGTGGACTCCTGGTTCTCAAATAATAATGCAGGAAGGTAAATGATGCTAAACCTAGCCCAAGCAAAACAATCAGCTTGATATTTCAGAAGGCACGATGTGATCTTGCAGTGACTTGGAATAGGAATTCATTAGAAGCTCATTGTTCAATTACATTTTTTTCACTGATGGATGCCTAAATTAACTCAATTAAATTTATGAATTAATTTATTGATGAATGAAAAACATGAAATGACCAGGTAATCCCTAATCCACTAATTACTAAATTAGCTTCCACTAAACAAATGCAATTAAATAATACATAAAAAGTCTCTAGCAAACATTTGTTGAGCAAATGACTAAATGGGTAAATGCAGACAAAACCCCCCACGAGCCTGCCAAATCTTAGAATTCTAATTTTCCAGTCTGAAACCTGACAACATTTTTTCACAAAGTGGCCAGAGAAAATATTGATTCAAAAGATGTTTGATTTGCAGTATTAAACTTGTATTTCTTCTACTTCCAACATAGCAAGAAACTTTCTGGGCCAATCATTGTGCCACTGTGTGGAGCAAAAATAAAAGTTAGGGAAGAGATGACGTGAGTTGAAAGATTTGAAGCCTCAGTTCACATGCCCGGAAGTAAGGAAACATTTCTGTAATTGAATTACACTTTCAAGCGCTGTTATTGATTTTTAAAATCATACAAAATAGCTATTAAGATTTCAAAATAGATGCTCAGTGTCCAAAGTATGGACACTAGGCAGACAAGCCGGGATGATTCACACAGCAGTAGCAGCTTTTCAAGAGGATGAGTGGATAGTGAGCGAGGCCATAAGGCTCTCCTTCTGGGAACCGGCGTATCACATCTTCCAGTGAAAACAACAGCAAACTTCAAAGAAAATCCAGAAACAACAACTACCTGAACACTTGATGAGCCACCAAAAAGTGGGCAAAACCTGGAGAGGGATCTCCGTTTGGGAAAGGAAAAGCTGAGTTTCCCCCTTTTACAGCGTTTAGCCTCAAGTCAGATGGTGCCTTTGGGGTGACGGGGAGTGGAAAGGCAGCTAAAACTTGAACAGATACCTGCAGTCTTTCTAGCCCGAAGAACCAGAGAACAGAGCCAGCTGGGGGAGCCACGACAGCTGGAAAGTGAGGGGGAGAAATCCAAGAAAGGAAGGCAGGAGAGAGAATTTCTCTGCATAAATTCTGCCCTTAACCTCTGGGCTGACATCTGAGATATGCCTGCACGGTTAGACTTCGAGCAGTCCTGCTAAGGCTAAAAGAACTAAACAAAGATTTTAAGCCATTGCTTACTACTTTTGAAAGCAAAAAAATCAATATTCTCCACCAGTGGTTCTCCAGGGAGTGGGCTGGGGGGTGGCTGGGATATTACCTCCCGCCATGTAAGAGACAGGCCCACACAGCAAAGTGTTGTTTCACTCAAAATGTCAGTTACCACTTCACACGCAAAGGATGCCCATCATCAGAAAAATAGACAATAACAAGTGTTGATGAGGATGTGGAGAAACTGGAACCCTTGTGCCTTGCTGGAGGGAAGGTAAAATGGTGCGGCTGCTGCAGTAAACAGTACAGTGGAAACAACCCAAGTGTCTACTCGTGGATGAATGGATAAACAAAATGTGGTCTATACAGACAACAGAATATTCTTCAGCCTTTAAAAGTCATGAAACTTGGGGCACCTGGGTGGCTCAGTGGGTTAAAGCCTCTGCCTTCAGCTCAGGTCATGATCTCAAGGTCCTGGGATCGAGCCCCGCATTGGGCTCTCTGCTCCGCAGGGAGCCTGCTTCCCCTTCTCCCTCTGCCTGACTCTTTGCCTACTTGTGATCTTTCTCTCTGTCAAATGAATAAAATTTTTAAAAAAAGAAAAGTCATGAAACTCTGGCACCTGCTACAACATGGATGAATCTTAACGATATCATGCTGAGTGAAATCAACCAAACAAAAAAGGACAAAAACTGTATGATTCCATTTACATGAGGTATCTACATTGGTCAAATTCAGAGAGACATAAAGTGGAATGGTGGGTGCAGCGAGCTGGGAGGAGGTGGTAATGGGGAGTTAGTGTTTAGTGGGTACAAGGTGTCAGTTCGGGAAAGTGTCTGGAGATGGGTGGTGTGACAATTACACAGAATATGAATGTACTTCCTCTCACTGAACTGTACACATAATAGTGGTTAAAATGGTAAATTTTATGTAATGTATATTTTAACACACACCCATCCATGGCGCCCCCTTAAGTACTGCTCTAAGATTCAGAGAAGCTTCAGACCTCCCTAGTTAGAACTTGGAATGTATTTTCCTAGTGAAACATTGTTATGAATGATAGTTAATTCTGATGCAGGTTCAAGATGAGTTGGTCTTTAAACCAGGACTAGAAATAATATCATTACTTATAATATTGCTTCCATGGAAAAATACATTCTGATGTTCTATTTCACACAACTCGCTTTGACACATCTTGGAACAGAGCTATGTATTAGATGCTGTTTTGGCTTAGCTAGCTACCTTCACCAGTTCACCTGGCCGTCCCTTCTGATCCTGAACACTCGAGATCACCATCTCATGCCCAGTCAGGATAGAGTAGCTATGCTATCAGGATTTTGCCACATTGTTACTCTCTGAAAAAGAAAACAATAGCCCCAGTACATATTTAAGATGGGGAGATAGAGGACAGAAATTTACTATTAGATGCCCAGAGAACTAAACTTATAATACATTCTGCCTTTCCTCTACACGTCTCCAGCCCTTTTGGAGGAAAAGTATGTGAACTATTTAATGACCCAAATTAATCATGTCCTATCTTAAAAATAAGAATTGCAGAAAAGCAAAGCATTGAATACTCTGTAAAAGTTTTCAGCTTAACTCAATCACTTCTTTCCCAACTCATTGGTTTCATTTTTTTTTAAAGATTTTATTTATTTATTTGACACAGAGAGAGAGAGAGAGTACAAGTAGGCAGAGTGGCAGGCAGAGGGAGAGGAAGAAGCAGGCTTCCTGCTGAGCAGGGTGCCCCATGTGGGGCTCGATCCCAGAACCCTGGGATCACGACCCCAGCCGAAGGCAGACACTTAACCGACTGAGCCGCCCAGGCACCGCATTGGTTTCATTTTAAATAGTCAAGTGTTATTTAAATTTGCCCTCATGGTTACCAATTTCCTTGTTCCTCTTATTCTTTTTTTAAAGATTTTATTTTATTTATGTATTTATTTATTTACTTATTTATTCATTTATTTAGAGTGCAAGCTGGGGGAGGGGCAGAGGGAGAGAGAGGATCTCCACGCTGAGCACAGAGTCCAACTTGGGGCTCGATCCCACGACCCTGAGATCATGACCTGAGCTGAAATCCAGAGTCAGATGCTTAACTGAGTGAGATAGCCAGGTGCTCCTGTTCCTCTTATCATTACATCTCCAATTTTCCTTCCAGTTTAATTTCCTTTTCCCTGGAACTCCGCCCTGGAACAAACCTTTGCGGGTTTGTTAGCAGTAAACTGTCATTGTTTGCCTAAAAATGTCTATATTTTGTCTTCATTTTACCCTCACACTTGAATAACAGTTTAGTGAGATTCAAATTCCAGATTGACAGTTGCTTTCTCTTACTCTCTTAGCACTCTGTTCTGCATTTGTACTAGAATATGCGTAGGTGTGGGCTTAGTTTTAGTATCTTGCTTAGGACTTCTTTTGATTCCTGCATCTGAGGATCCATGTCTTTAATTGATTCTGGAAGATTCTCAGCCCTATCTAACTCCCCTGCGCTCCACTGCCCAGCTCAGAATGCCTGTGAGACATATCTTCTACCTTCTCAGGCTCTGTTCACTTGCTCTTAACCCCTCTTTCATGTTTCACATCCCTGCACCCCTCAGTGCTCTATGCTGTCTGGGTAATTTCTTCAGATTTATCTTACTATTCAGTAATTCCTTAATAACAAAATCTGCTTTGTTAACTCATCCGTTGCAACAATATGTTTCATTTCTAGAAATTCTATTTGGTTCTTTAATAAATGTGCCTCTTCCTTTTCTCCCTCGTCTAATTCCTATGTTTTTATTCCTTTGTTTATGCTCTTAATCATTTTGAACATTCTTCTTTTTTAGCCTTTTCCATATTGTATTAGTTTTCTAGGGCCGCCGTAATAAAATGTCACAGACTGGGTGGTGTAAACAACAGAAATTCATTTTCTCACGGTTCTGGAGCCCAGAAGGCTGAGATCGAGGTGCTGACAGGGTGGGTGTCCCCTGAGGCCTTTCTCCTGGGCTCATAGATGGCTCTCTTCTCCCTGTGTCTTCACATGGGCTTTCCTCTCCATGTGTCTGTGTCTTAATTTTGTCTTCTTATAGGGATGCATTCAGATTGAATTAGGACCCAAGCTAGGGGCCTCATTCTGAACTAAGCACCCATAAGAGCCCTATGTCCAAATAGTCACATTCTGCGGTACTGGGGGTTAGAGCTTCAGCATAGGGATTTGGGAGCTGGGGAACACAATTAAGCCCACAACGTATATCATTCTCTATTTAGTTCTTGGAGACCTAATCCTGCAGCTTGAGACTGCTACTTCTAACTTATAATGAATTAGCTTCTCATAAGTTTTATGATTTGAAATTGTGATTTTTATCTTCAGTGAAGCTTTATCTGTGGGTACCCTTCCAAAGAGGATTTGCATTTGTTTTTGCCAGGTACCCTGGGGATTTATTGATCCAGGACCTTTTGTATGTTCATTTTTCAACTTGGAGAGTCACCAGACGCTGCAGTAAGCTTGCATCTCAAAGCCATGCGTCCTGTAGCCGGCAATCACGAATTCCCAGGGGGGAGATTTTTTTTTTCCCCCATCACAGTCTGTGTCAGAGCAGACAAATTTCCTTGTGTCTCCTTTTTTTTTTTTTTTTCCCTTGTGTCTCCTTGAAAGAGGGTGTGGTTTCTCAAAGTCCTGGTTCAATGAGGGGTCTGATTTCCAACACCATGCCTCTCACAGGATCAGGTCTTGCCCTGTGGCAGTTCAGTTCTTGGGGGAGTCCCCATGATCTGTGCCTCTGAGTGTTCACATCCTTGTGTGCTGTCCTCCCCTTGAGTATGGCAGGACCTGTGCCTGCGGCTGGCCAACAGAATACTGCATGGTGATGGTGATACAGTTAGTTAGATGTGGGCTGTAGGCAAGGGCAGTGATAAGTAGCTGACACATTAGAAGCCTGGAGACAAGACATCCTGGCCTTGTGGCTTCCAATACCATGGGGCTAACAGACCAAGAGCCACAGGTGCTGAGCATGTGCTCTCCTCTTCCCCCTCTGCCCCGAGGTAACCCCTAGACTCATTATAATGCCCTTGCATTGTGGTTTTGGTCCCCCCCACAATGGGGGAAGTCTGCCATGATGGTTCTGGTACAAACCTTGCAGGGTCCAAAACTCCCCCTTCTAACCTGTGGGGGGAGTGTCCCAAATGATTGGAAGCAGTCGCCATTAGAGACCAGCCCATCCAGGACTGAAGAGCCCAGTAGCCTCAGGGCAGTTGCCACCTCTGGGCCTGCCTACTCTCCCATCTTGAGAGCTACTGTTCTTTATTAACTGCTCTGTGCTGGATGTTGTATACAACTAAATTCTAACCTCTGAAACTAACAATAGTATAGGCTAATAACAAATGAAAAATTAAAAATAAATAGAATAAATAAACTGCTTGTGCTTGCTACTTTCCTTCCGGCTATCTTTATTCAAGTTCAGATCCTCACATAAATCTTATGCACGGTATCCTGGAACTGAGACCTCCATTCACACGAAGCAGAATCTTGCACTGGTAACAATCTTGCACTGGTAACAATGGTATACATACAAGACTCAGTGTATGTGATCAGACATACATGATTATATGTGCAAGATTCTAGTACCCATCCTGCTGGAGCCTCACACTCTCTTCCTTTGAGGAAGCAAGCTGTCTATATTAGGAAGCCCACATGGAAATGAGGGCAGCCTCTGGCTGGCAATCAGGAAAAACCTGAAGCCTTGCTGTCCTACAACCACAGGAATTTAATTCTGCCAAGTGTGGCTTGGCAGTGAAGACCCCAAGGGAGACCTCAGCCCAGCTGACACGTGGAGTACAGGCAATGAAGACCCTGTGCAGAGGATCAGCTCAGACTCCTTTTTTTTTTTTTTAAAGATTTATTTATTTATTTGAGAGAGAGAGCAGGGAGGGGAAGAGGGGTAGAGAGAGAAAAATCTCAAGCAGATTTTGGACATGGAGCCTGATGCGGGGCTTGATCCCACAACCCTGAGATCATGACCTGAGCTGAAACCAAGAGTCAGGCACTTAACTCACTGAACCACCCAGATGCCCTGACCACCTCGAGCTCTTGACCCACAGACCCTGTGAGGTAACAAATATGTGTCGTTTTTAGCCAAGTCTGTGTAATTATTTACCCAGCCAGCAATAGCTAACATTCCCCACCCCTCCCCAGCTCCTACAGGCTGCAAACCCTCTGCCCCCAAGGCAGCCACATCAATTTACAAGATGGTGATGATTTTCAGTTGCCTCTTTGCTCTGGGCTCCTAGGACTGTCTAACAATTAGCTGTCCGTTCACAAAATAAAATCTTTGTTACTTTTGATGCACTGTATTTAGGTTGTTTTAAAATTGTGTTTGTTTTCAAGCAAGATGGCTTCAAGGTTATAGTCCTCCTTTTGGTTAGGAATGGAAGGACTCATTAAAGGTTTCCAGTCAAACTGGGAGCATCATGCTCTTTTCTTTTTACAGTCTTTCCACAGAAAATGCATCGACTTCCAAAATACAACCCCTCTGGGGAAGATGCTCAAACTTTTATCTCAAATACCAACCTTTCCCTCAGAACCCCAATCTATATTTTCCTCTGCCTTTTAGAAATAGTTTTCCCTTGAAACTCTTATCTTGACATTAAGGCAACTTACTTCCCTTTTTCTCCCCCAGTCTTTCAGATGGATTATTTCTTAATCTGCTTCTAGTATGCCCTTTCACTCACCCCTTTACCCAGTTGGTGGCCAAGAGCTCTTTATTTATCCTTACAACACTTCCCACATCCGCTTCTTCCTTTCATGGCTATCGCCAGCCCCTTAACTGGAGGCTCCCATGCTCACATGTCTAGACGATGGCAGTATTTTCTCTGCCTGCTCATTTCCTCACCTTGGCTCATGTTGCTACTTCCATCCAGCCTGCCCAGCCTGTCAATGTCTTCCTTCTTTAAACACCCAGTCCAAAGACAGCTTCCTTCAGGAAGCCTTCTGCAACTAACCTGACCCCAAGATCTCCTCCTCCTCTGCACTCAAACAGTACCAGAAACCTTACAGTTGGGAACTCCCATGCTTTACTTCTGTGTGTCTTTGCCCGGTAAAGTGCCTTTCAGAGAGTAAGTGTTCAATACACTTTAAAAGACTGTGACGCAGATTTGAAAGTCTACCTAATCCCTGGCTCAGAAAAAGTAGGAAGGGAGTCAGGACATCCAGCAGTAGAAAGACACAGGGAGCTGGGATTCACAAAAGATGCAAAACCAACAAGATTTCCTATGGCCACCAGCCGAACTCAAGGATCCACCAGACTCTGGGTCCAAGCCCAATCCCATTCCCGACTTCTTTCTCTTTCCAATTCCAGCATTGCTCCCAGAGTGGCTCCAAAAGAGAAAACTCACTGAATGTAGCTTAAAAGCCCAGCTTCAGTGGCACAGAGGCACAGAGTACTCCCCATTATGGAGTCCTCCATAACGTCACCAACTCTTCCCTCTTTACCTCCCAGGAACTTTCTCCTTTCTCTTAAACTCCAGCCATTCCCGACATAGCCATTTGAACATGAGGAGGATTTGTGTCTTCCTTCTTTACCTGACACTGCTTTGACTGCCTGGAATAACCTGTCTCCTTTGTCTAAGAAAGGCTTATCTCAACATTGAGACTCAGATAGAGTGACTTCCTCCATGAAGTTTGCCCTGACTGCCACCTCCTTCCTCCCTCACCTGTTTATTGTTATTCTTGTCCATCTTCTCTGTGTTCCCATTGAATCTAGCATAGAACTTGGCCATGGTCACAGAGCGCTGACTGAAGGATTTCTATGTGTCAGGCACTATTGTCAATAGTTTACATGTGTTAACTCATTTATCCCTGACATAGAGCTCCTGAGATGTCAACTGCTGATGAAGAAAGAGAGAAATTAGTAGTTTGCTTGAGGTCCACAGGGCATAGAATTGGTGGAACTGGGGTTTGAACCCACGGCATCTGACTACAGAGCCTGAACTATTAACCATATACTATACTTTCTTTCAGTGAGTTGGCTAAGCGAATGTGTGCACAAGTGAATGGCTTCTCCAGAATGATAGGAGGTAATCAACTGTCCTTTTTCATTTGCCTTCATTGCTCATGTTAGCACATTCTACGTGAATTCTTCCTGGATCCACATCTCTCGGGGCAGGTTCTCATCCACTTTAGTTTCAACTAAAGCAGAGGAATGACCAACTTCAGCCCAGTAGAGCTCTCAGATGAGCCCACTATGACCTGGCTGGGTGGCAGATACAGGATAATAAATAAGTGCATTCCTTCAAGTGAAATAAAACTCAAGAGTTTGCTTTTTGCTTGCTGGATTTCTTAGTATAGCTCCTTGGACAATTCCTAACTAGCATTATGGAATTTAAGAGCTGGAAGGGCCTTATAGAGCATGCATTCCAATCCCTCAACTTAATGACAAGCAGATCAAGGCTTAAATCAGCACAGTCATCAAACTTCCCATAGTCACACAGCTAGTTAATGATTCCCAGGCCAAAGGTCAGAGGAAAAAAATACTCCAAAATCTATTGATGTATGCTTTTTCTCCAAGGCAAATGCTCAGTTCTGACATTATTTCTCCAACCTTTTTTTTTAATAGAAAACTCACTTTATTTTTTTGTCTTGTTTTTTGTTGTTTTTTTTAAAGATTTTATTTATCCATTTGACAGAAGAGAGATTACAAGTAGGCAGAGAGGCAGGCAGAGAAAGAGGAGGAAGCAGGCTCCCTGCTGAGCAGGCAGCCCAATGCTGGGCTGGATCCCAGGACCCTGAGATCATGACCAGAGCCAAAGGCAGAGGCCTTAACCCACTGAGCCACACAGGCGCCCTGAAAACTCACTTTAAAGGAGTTGTGATCCAATTGCAATGATTTCACCCTTTACCTAGCATAATTAGCTCCCATGTCCAAGTGGGCTTGGATTCAAAAGATTTATGGTGTTTCTATAATATCTTATTAGATGAATGTCCTTTTGGTTCACAAATGAAAAGACTACTTTGCTTTTCTTACAGCAGTTCTAGCAGAAGGGCAAATATGCTTTAACAAAATGTGCTTCCTTAAATAATATAATTGATCATCAAACAAGTTCTACCACACTCTGTAGTTTTCTTCTTAGGTAGGATTAATAACCAAGTGGTTAGAAAGTATCAACTTGGTTATTTACCTACCTAAGAAGAAATATATATGAGATATATATATATATATATATAGTATATTACTGCATATGTAATAAGTATATATTATTTTATATAATCATTATATTATTGTAAATAATGATTATATATTATACATAGTAACTACCATTAATATATTAATTTCGATAAGTAAACCGATAAAACACATTTTTGGAATTTGTGGTCCTCTGCTGCAAGAGATTCCTGGATAGTCAAAGCCAAGAATGTCAGCTGCTGGTCTGAACAGTACACGTGGGTTAGATAAACAGATGCAAAGCCAAGTTAAGTCAGTCTCAGATGACTGACCCTCAGGTACAGGAACTCAGCAGACATCACAGGCAGCCACAAAATCATTTCAGAGGGTGATTCAAAGTCACTTGGGGCAAAGACATAAGAAAACAGCGGTCTAATATAAGATTTTTTTAAAAGATTTTATTTATTTATTTGACAGAGAGAGAGAGAGAGATCACAAGTAGGCAGAGAGGCAGGCAGAGAGAGGAGGAAGCAGGTTCCCCGCTGAGCAGGGAGCCTGATGCAGGGCTCGATCCCAGCACCCTGAGATCATGACCTGAGCCGATGGCAGAGGCTTTAACCCACTGAGCCACCCAGACGCCCCATAATGTAAGATTTTTTTGAAGCTGTTGTCATATTTCTTATTTGGAAACTACCAGATGCTGCCAAAAACAAGGAGAGATCAAGTATAAGGAGGAAGAATATTTCCTCCTCTACTTTGTCTTCTTATTCTCTTTCCCTCTGTCTACCTAATCCTGTTACTACAACAAGGCAGAGCTGTGAAGGGAGAGGCCAACATAGATTGGGACTCTATGATGATACAACAGTGTAATAATGACGGCTAACATTTATTGTGTGCTTACTATATTCTCATTTAATTCTCTATTAACTCCTTTACTGTGTACCTGGCATTGTGCGTTCCGTGTATTATCTTGAGATAGGTAGCCAATGAGATAGTCCTAGTTCTCCTAATTTACACCTTGGGAAGTTTTTCGAGGTCAAACCACAAACCAGAGGTTGAGCTAGGACCCATATCCCCCTCATCTGATTTGGCAACTCATGACCTGTCCCACTTACTCTGCCTGCCACTGTGAAGGTCCATTAGCACCACACACATTAACAGACATGAATACTGCAAACATGGCTGATGTTTTCCTCTATGCTAGAAGCCAGAAAATGTGAGGGTCTCATCTTGGTTTTGCTTCAAGTTTGCCAAGTGACCTTAAGCAAGTCATTTACTTTCTCTATGACTCAGTTTCTTTACCTGTACAGTGAATATTCTATCTGTCCCATCTGTCAAGGTATTTTAATGACAGATCCAATAAAATAATTGTGAAAGCATTATGAAGAATGTTATACATATGTAGGCATTGTGTTTACTACAAAATACAAAAACGAAATAGAAAACCTTTTCCTCTCTTTGACAGACAGGAGAGGTCTTTCTTATATATTTCTCCTCTCCCTTCATTTTCATGACCAGCTATGCAAAGCTGGCAATAAACTACCCCTTACTAATAAGAAGGAATAAATGTAGAGCATCTGGTCTTAAAGGTGCTCAATAATTTTTTTCCTTACTTTGAATGAGCATAGGAGGCAAAGTTTATGCAATGATTAATTATGTATCAACTTGACTGGACCACAAGGTGTCCAGATATTTGGTCAAATGGTATTCTGGGTGTTTCTGTGAGAGTGGGCTTTTTTTTCTTCAGTATTTTGTTTTATTAAAATTCCATTATAGTTAACCTACAGTGTTATATTAGTTTCAGGTATACAGTATAGTGATTCAACAATCTGTGAGCATGTTTTTAGATGAGATTAACTTTTAAATCAGTAGACAGAGCAAAGCAGGTTGCTCTATTCAATGTGGGTGGGCCTCGTCTAATCAGGTGAAGGCACGACTAGACCAAAAAGTCTGACCCTCTCCTGAATAAGAGAGAATTTTTTCCCCTTACCTTTGGACTCAAACAGAAATGTCAACTCTTCCTTGATCTCCTGGCTGCTGGCCTTTGGACCGGCTCTTCTGGCCTCTGCAGATCTTCCAATCTTGGGTCTTGCTCACCTCCAAAATCGCATGAGCCAACTCCTTATACTAAATCTGTCTCCTCCCTTTCTATATCTCTTTATATAGGTACAGGCATAGACACAGACACAGACGTGGATACAGCCTGTTGGTTCTGTTTCTCAGAGGACTGTAACTAACAGAGCCTGATCCACTCTAAGTGCCATGGGCAAAATCTGTTTGCAACATCCTAAAACTAATAATCAGCCATGACTTTCCTGTAAGCAATTAGGTTCAAAATGGAAAATCCTGAGTGTGGTGGGGAGGAGGAGCTATGCCCTAGGAGTCACTTACTACATCAGAGCTCTAACCTCATGGTTCAGGACATGTCCTTGGGGAACCCACTTCTTGTCACGGCTGGCATCTCACTGTCCTTCCTGTTCTAGGGTGCAAATCACTTATTTGGCTACAAAAGACTCTTTTATTGCCTGTCTCACATTCCCCACTTCATAAATCTTCAATAGGTGTCAACGCCACAGAAGGCAGTGGCTTGATTCAGTAAGTCTAAAATGGTCCCCAAAGGCTTGTCACCTGGATATATTAGGAATGGCTTTTAGATTTCCGCCCTTGTTTAGTCTAAGCCAGCCTGAAAAAGAACACACCATGGCTGTCTGACTTGGGGGGCTTTCTTCCCCTTCCCTGCATCTCCAGTGATTTATAACTCATTTTTTCTGGTTAACCGTGACCATGGTCATGACCACGCATACTATCTTGGATGGACTCCTCAGCTTGTCAGGGGGATATGGCTATTAATGAGGGAGCCTGCCTCCCAGAGGGTTTGACTACTGAGATGCATTTTTCTTCCTTTCTCAATTACTAGTGGAAAATAATGCCTGGGAGGAAAAGAAGATAAACAGTGGCAATTCAGATTTCCTCTAAGCTGGGGTTTATTTTTTATTTTTCCCAGATCGCAGATAAATTCTCTTCCTGGTTTCTGTTTTATGTCACTTTGGCTGACATATGTCAAGCTCTCAACATTGATTAAAAAAATAGACCATTTGGATGGAAACAGACTATCACAACATGAGGGGATTTTGCTGTTTCATTTTGTTGTTTTAATAAGTGTAAGACCTTATAAAGACCCTATTAAAAACACCTAAATGAATAGGCTTGGAGACCAAATCCTCTCTTTATCTACAGAACAGATGTACCTTCTCATCTCCCCTTCCTTACACTCTACTTGGCTACTCAAAAAGGTGGTTTCACCCTACCTCCACCTCTGCCCTCTCATAGAAAGAGCCAATTCAAGAGAATGTCTAGAATTGCATGGATTATGTCTGTTTAGGCTACGGTCGTGCTTGATTGTTGTGTGGGTACATATCTTAACTTCCTCTGTTAGACTGAGACCTCCCTAAGGTGACAGACAGAGTCCTTAATGTCTTTCCCACAAGACATATTGTAGTCGCTTGACACACATAGGAGACAATTGGTTACAAATATTTGTTGATTAAACAAACAAGCGAATAAAAATATCTTAGTAGGTGTAGATGACAAGCCTTCCAGGAGCTGTTAGGCTCAATTATAATTAGGCGCATGCTGTCCTTCATTATCAGTAGTCTTGGCCAGATATTCAATGTTGCCAATTGATACCAGCCAATTGGTAAGGAAGGCTATATATACGCTCTTATAAGATTACTGTTCTCATCCAGATTGCTGTTTGAAGATGAAATAAGACATTCCCTCTGTAATTCTGACTCCACACTAGTGCTGTGTGGTATGGTCTGTGTGAATTTACTTTCTCAAATACGGCCCTGGGGCTGGAAAAAAGAACCCGGATTAGTGCCCCCAGTAAGGATGTCTGTTTCTAGAACCTAGTATTTTGCTAGACTGAGGCAATGTCGTAAGAAGATACTTTATTATTGCCCTGATCATCTTGCATAGTCAACTACAACACTGAGATGCTGATATATACAAGGAATGAAGAATTTGTTTGGCTTCTGTGGAAAAACAAAGAATGGGGCAAGAATAAGCTCTTTAGCAAGAAAAAGTCTGCTAAATCTTTTCTTAAGAGATTTAGCGAATTTGAAAAAAATGTACAAAAAGTAGTATTTTCCCCCTCAAAGCCTCAGTTAACATTTTCTTCAGGAACCTCAATATTTTCCATTTCTGGTCAAGATCTGAACAACAAAAAAGGAAGTATAATGTGAAGTAAGTATTGTCTGACCAGGAGCGAAAGAGGCCCCAGACCTCACGAGGAAGCTTGACCAAAAGAGGAACAGAGCCCTTGACTTAGAAAACCGGACTGCTGGAGTTTAACTGACTGGCCCTAATTCAGAGCAGGTGCAATCACTCTAGCCATTTGCTGACAGGCAACATGGAGGAGAGAAAACAAAAAGCAGGGAGAAGCACTGAGTGCTTGGAGGCTTTCAGAGGCTCCCGTTGCTAGGGAACCACTTCCTCTGTGCTCATACACAGCTAACTCAAGCTATTCAGATATCACCGAATAATCTTTCTTAGGCTTAGGAAGAAAGGAAACAGCTCTCAGAGCTCAGACGTCATGGTAACACCAAGGAAGGCCTGGCTTTTCCAGCAGACACTGAAGAGCCAAGGATGCCGGGAGAGGACAAGAAGTGAATGGGCATCTTGTTTTTATTCAGACAGTCAGGGGGCTGACCCCCCTTCTCTCCTCTGTCTCTACCCAGGTGTGTCAGTGGCAAACAGCAACAACACACACACACAGGCACACACGCGGCAACTTTATTATCCGTTCCTTGAGGGGAGAGACAAGGTTTTATTCATCTTCAGATGCTAACATCCTGCAACATAGCACTTGACACTCAGCTCTCCATGTGTGTTGAATTCAACTCCTCATTTCATAAAGATTCACTGAGGACGTGGTTCTGTATGCACTGTGCAGAGTCCCCTGAGGCAGACAAAAATGAACGCATATATTCCTCCCCTCAAGAAGCTTCCTGATCTTGCGGGGCACCTGGGTGGCTCAGTGGGTTAAGCCTCTGCCTTCAGCTCAGGTCATGATCTCAGGGTCCTGGGATCGAGGCCCGCATCAGGCTCCCTACGGGGAGCCTGCTTCCTCCTCTCTCTACCTGCCTCTCTGCCTACTTGTAATCTCTCCCTCTCTCTGTCAAATAAATCAATAAAATCTTTAAAAAAAAAGAATAAATTACGATCCATCCCATGAAATATTATTCAGCTCTAAAAAGAAATGAGCTATTAAGCCATGAAGACAGGGAGGAATCTTAAATGCATATTACTAAGGGAAAAAAGCTAGTCTGAAAAGGCTACATACTGTATGATTCCAAATATATGACATTCCAGAAAAGTCAAAACTACGGAGTGAAAATACTCTATATTATGGGTACATGTCACTATACGTTTGTCCAAACCACAGAATGTCCAACACCAAGAATGAACCTAATGTAAACCATGGAGTTTGGGTGATGATGACAGGTCCATGTGGGGCCATCAGTTGTAACAGATGTTCCCCTCTGGTGGGGAATGTTGATAACGGGGAAGCCTATGCACATGTGGGGCAGGAGCATATGGGAAATCTCTACTTCTTGCTTAATTTTGCTGTGAGACTACTCTAAAAAAAAATAGTCTATTAAAAATAAAACCCAGCCACATTCCCTTGCTCTTACTATCTTACACATTGTCCCAACTTGAAATTGCCAGCTCCTGAGGTACACTCTGTAGTTTGCTGGTAGGATGAAACTCCAGTCACCAAAAGTGATTATTTTCTTAATAACCAACCCTTGACTGACTGCCTGCCTTATGCTATTTCCCTTCCCACCCCACTACCTGTGCTTCCTGGGTTCCTAGTCCCAGGATCTACCTCAGAGGAAACCAAATGAAGGGATCCCCTGACAACTTAGCTTATATACCACTGGCCAGCCTTATCTATAAGGGAGGCTGGGAATAAAGTTTTATAGCTGGGCCTAAACTGTACCCAATAAAATCAGGACCCTGTGGCTAAAGAAGAGAAATATTGGATAAACAATTGACAGAGATAAGACATGTCCACACATAATTGTAAATTATGGGCTATAAGAAAGGTATTGGAGAGATTACTTCTCCATATGTACTCTATAACTTTATCAAGAGTACAGAATTTGACTTGGACCTTCAAGCCTACATACGATTTTAATAGACGAATAGGTACTCTAACAGGGGTGTGTAAGATAGATAAGAGCAGGTAAGGTCTAAATGCAGAAAGACCAGTTAGGAAACTATTAAAATAGATTGGGCATGGGGGGATAATAACCTAAACTGGAGTGTGACAGCAGGACTGGAAAAGTTGGAATAGATACAAGAAATACTGCAAAGAAACTCAATATAGAGGTTAAGTGGAAAGTTGCAATCCAACATGACCTTGAAGCTGAAGGCCGAGATGAAAGGTGACACCATAAACAGAAATCATACAGTTGGAAAAAAGAGACAAGTTTGGAGGGCATTTGTTTTTGTCTTTGATTCTACCAGATTTCAATATAATATCCTAATAGAGTGAAGAAGATTAAAAACTAAACATACTAAATTGCACCAAATCTTGGGGGGGGAAGTAAAGACTCATTTCTTTATTTCTTCAATCATCTCAATGAGTTTATATGCCCAGGGCAAATTCCAGGAACTGGCCCCACCACCACATGCCCTTCTTACAGGAAACCAGGACAGTTAGCCTTTTCAAAAGACACCAGATCTTAGACCCCTGCTGATACACGTGCAAAAAGTCAGAGGCAAATAGATTCTACCCTCTCCATATGCGACTGCTCAGAAATTCTCAGCTCTGTCCGGAAGATACTGGTATTTGCAGGGTTGCTAGAATGGTTAAGAGCATAGGTTAAGAGTATAGGGCAACTGGGCCTATGTTTGGATGAATTAACTTTTTAAGGTTGAGCTTCCTTATTTGCCAGGTAGGGATGATACAGACCCTATAGGGCTGTTAAGAGGATTAACTAAGAAATTCACATAAAGCACTTAGTGTAGCACCTAATGCATTGCAAGGACTTACTAAACGTTAGCTAGTGTTATTGTTAGAGTATCTGGCAAGCATGCTCACCAAACGTTTTGTGCTCCATTGTTAGAAAAGAACAATTCAGATAACGTGATCCTGAACATGCTCAAATCAAAAATGGCAGCTGGACCAGATGAACTCAGGATCCAATCAATGGGGGTAAGCGGTAAGGAGCAGAGAAAGTTGTCACCTGAAGGAAGTAAAACAAGGATCCATTTTTGTTAAGCCTTTTCAAATGGCTGGAGAGAACTACACACCGCAAAACCCACTCAAAGCAGGACAGGCATGAAAAGAATGCGGGCACAAAAAAATGCTCAAGCCTGAACTTCTGGAAACATGGCTATTAGGGTTGAGGGCATAAAACCAACAAAGCGAGACTTGCGGCCCTATGTCAGTGCCCAGCAGAGAGGGCAGGCTCCACACGTGCTTGTTGAAAACATGGACAAGTTATGTAGCCAAATGAACTGATGTGATGCCACAGTGTATTCACCATGACGGCTCGCATGGGTGGTTCAGTGATAGAATTCTCACCTGCCACCATGACTGCCAGACTAGCATGGGGCTTCTGCCAAATGCACCCTGACTTTCTGAGTCCTTGATCTGCTTCTGCTTCGACAGCTTGGAAAAAGCCAAGGGCAGTTTGTCCCTTTTGTCAGTTTCTCCTTGGATAGGAAAGCTGAAATTTTCCATGATTACTATACACACTGGAGTCATGCTTGATCAAAATCTATCTAAAAGGTGCCAGACACACAGCCAGACGGGCAAGTGCTCACAAAGGAAATTTTACATCAGTCTTGCTGAGCAAGAGGAGAGACAGAAGTCCGTCCCTGCAGCCCTCTCAGTGAGAACACAGTGACCCCTTAGTTCTCGTGAAAGGGAAAGGCCTAGAGAAGCAGTTGTGGTCCCATCACTGTTCCTAGTCCTCCAATGTTCTGTGTCATTAAGGTGTGAGCTGGAACGACACTTCTTGCTGTTCAGTCACACCCATCCATTAAGTGGTTCCTATTCCTGGTGGTACCCCTCCGAGTTGTAAAATGTGTGTAGTCCTCCATTACTGAAATCATGAGACGCCTCTAAAGAGTGGAGCATTAGCCTCTGACACAGAAGAAAATGTAACTGCAGGGAGCTTCAGAGAACGGGGTAAAGATCACTGGCTGAGGTCAGTGCTCACCAGCTTGATGCGAGCTAGTGTTTCCTCCCGTTTCCACAGCAACGCCCCCCACGCATCTCACCAGGTCCTCAGACACAGGCAGGATGAGGAGGTAAACTCTCAGGGTTGTGATGCCAACTGACTTTTATTTACTTATTTATTTTTTTATTACTTAGGAATGCAGCCCTGGTTTGCCAGTTTTTACAATTGCTCAAGAGAAATCAGAACCTAGATGTTTACAGAAAGTTTTCCAGATTTTAAACATGGGTAACCAATTTTGTAAAATTTTGAAGGCTGCAGGCCAAACCAAATGTGTCCGAGTTTGCCCTGTTGGTAACATCAGTCCTAAAATGTTTAAAATCACTTTTCAAGTTTTCAGAAGTAGCGACTTTCTGAATATATGTGTGGAACACATACCACATACCAATCCTCAGCCATAATGCATTAGAGAAAATTCATTAACATTTTACTATCATATTTTTTTGGTCTCTTTTTCTCATCATCTCTCTGTGATGAAGGATAAGGAATCCAGAGGCGTTTTCCAAGCTGTTTTTAAAAACAGGCTCAAGATAGGGTAAATGACTATTCAAGTTCACCCAGATCCAATCAGTCTCCCATCCAAGTACTAACCAGGCCCGACCCTGCTTAGCTTCCGAGATCAGACGAGATCGGGCGCATTCAGGGTGGTATGGCCGTAGACTCCCAGATCCAATCAGTAACTAAGCTGAACATTAGCACTCAGGTTTGGGTCTCAAACATAAATGACTGTGTGACTCAAATCCACCCCTCAATTCATATGAAGCAAGTTCAAAATGAGTCACAGTATGGCGGTCTCTAAGCAAATATGCTTTGTGATAGTCAATGTCAAGATGGAAAATTCTTGTTCCTTCTTAGTAGTCATTTAACACCCCCCAAATAACAAGTAAGGACAGAATGCTGTCCAGAATTTTTAAGAAGCTTAGGAAAGGCACCATTTTGACCAGTTAATAAGGTAGTGATCAGAGAGCAGCTGTTCTGCATTTACGTTTTTTAAAACTTTTTTTCAAAGGTTTTTGGTTTGTTTGGGGTTTTTTTGGTCTTTTTTTTTTCTTTTCTTTTGAGATCCCAATCAGGCTCATTGATTCTTTTGAATTATTACGGCATGTTGAATGCAGTGACTGACGGTACCAGGGGACCCTGTCTGATTATGGGTTCCCCCAGAAACAGTTTATGTAGGAGGTGAGGTGAACAGCAGGGGGGGCAGTGGGGTGATAAGCCAGGAGGGAGAGCAGCCAGCTACTTCTGTGGCTTAATCCTTAGGGGCAACTCTGGGCACCAGTACAGAACATGTGCCTCACAGTTCACCTACCCACCCCCCCAAGGGGCTAACAAGCAGAGGTATTTATTCACCAGGTACCAGCAGTGCTTGCTTGAGGGCTACTCCTGAGAGGGGTCAGAGCAGGTTCTGGAAGAGAAAGCCTGAGGCAGATACCTGCAGGTTAGGAAGTGGGGCCAGTGTCCACGGAAGCGGAAGCCAAGGGGGCATGGCGGCCAGGGGGGCATGCTTCATCAGTCCTGCCTCCCCTAATCTGGTAAATTTCCTCAATGAAGTGTAGTACGAAAACAACCTGAGGACAATGTCCTGGACTGTCTTTTCAACCATATGGCTTGAGCTAGGTTCGTCCTGTCTACAAATTTGAGAGCAGAGGCTGACCCATTGGGAACCACCCAAGTGGGTAATGACAGCCATGAAGCCAAGTTGAACTGAGGTGTGGGCATGAGGGGAATAAAGATGCTGACTTCAGGGGACCCCTAGACCAAAAAGCCACTTCATTTAAATGTTTGCAGGGAAGCATGGGTACACAGCAACAAGAGTAACACCACAATCTTTGAGATTCAGAAACTTCCAATTTTCGCTCCCACCTAAGGACCTCTGGGGCCATGACCAGCTGGAACCTCTACATGGTGATTTCCACTGTCCATGTCCCGAGAACTGGAGGAGGGGCACCCTCCAGGGAGAGAGTGGCCTGGGTGTCCAAATGCACAGCACCCAGCACAAGCTCCAGCTTTCAATTCACGTGTAGGGACAGGAAGTGAGAAGTGGAAGTGGGTAGAAAGATTCTTCCAGGATGGAAACACTTGAAGACCATCAGTTTAGGGTTTCACTTATTTAACCTAAGTGCTGCTTCATTATTGTTGCTTTTGTATATTAGTGTTGCCTTCACAATTCCTTCTGTTCTAGGGATTCTTACAAAGGCTGGAGAATAAATTTTAAACAAACAAGGAAATAATGGAAGAAAATAAAATAACAGAAACATCTTGCGGGACACACACATGCACACACACGCACACAAATTATACAATTCTTCTCCAATTATTGCCACACTGAAAATTTCATTCCTAGTAACTGATTCATTTTATGACTTGGATAAATTTCTGGGGGGAAGCCCTGTGCCTCCAGGGATGCTAAGAGGACTTAGGATTGGATGAAGAGTAGTACTCAATAGGGTTACCAAGGTGTCTCATGTGGCACATGGACACAATATCTAAACCAAACATTTGCTGTGCAGGTGCATTTCCACTCCTCTTCAAGAAACAGGTGCCTGGTCAGTCAACAGCACATCAGGTGTACCTTGAACACAGAGGACTAAATCAAACTCTCATTTTATTTATTTGTGTTTTCTCATTTATGAACAATAAGTGATCTATTGAATTTCCTGAATAAAAAAAATCTGGAAATGATTAGCTCTCTGCCCCTGGAGAGAGGAGAAAAAACAGAAACTGCTCTCTGGGTGACCCTGAGGAGGATGGAGGCTGGGTTTCAGAGCTGTGGGCGGTAATATCACTAAATAGATGTTGCGGAGGACAGCACTGAGAGCTTGGAAACCGGATTTCATTAGTCTGACACCTTTTCAAGGCAAAATAATATTGAGCTAAGAGCAGATTGGTACATCTTTAGTGGACAGGCCAGGAAGTCTCCATTTCTGCATGAGAGAACACCCTGTTGCCTTGTCCTGCCAAAGACAAACATTACTCCCACTCCCACCCTAAGCGTCTCCTTGGATTCAATGGCAGGACCAACTGATTTAATGGTGAAGAAAATCTAGCTGTGTTCTCCCCCGAGCACATCACTTTCTTCTACTTAACACTCATAATGCAGGATTTATGAATAAATTCTAGAAACATCTTCCTCTTTATGAATAACTGTCAGAGCCCATGCATGGCCTTCCACCCAGTAGTGTTTTAGTTCTTGGAATGGAGAATATATCATTTTCACAGGTGAATTCCTCTGGTAGACCTTTGCTTCTTGGGAAGAATTTACATGATAGTAAACATCCAATTGACTATTGTTTGAAGTAGAGACAAAATGGTGGGACTCCTTAGACTAAAATAAAAGCATGGTTGCTAAGTCCCATATAGGAGTTTGGGGATCAAGATTTTGCTGGAAGTTATCCACAACCTCAGTAGCATTTTCTCTAATAAAAGCCCCCCCCCCCAGAACCCATAGACTGTTCTATAGTCAAGGAAATGGGAAAGAGGTAAACTCAGGTAAAGGAAGTACATTTAGCTCCTTGAAGGCAAGCCCCGTGACTCCCTCATATTTGACTTTCCCGGGGATAAGCGTGGTTCTCTTCATGTTTGTTAAAGCTCCAACTGAACAACAGTTTTTATATCACAAGTTGTACGTAGACCAGACCTGATTGTTCACACATGCATTTATTTCAATCAACCATTTATTTTGAGCTCTCTCATATTCCAGTCATTGAGCTGGGAGCTGGGGAAAAACCTGAATAGAAAATGATACTCAGTGTTCAGATTCTGGTTGAGCTAACTGCCTTAATGAGAGTTTAAAAGAGAAGAGCAAGCATTCCTTCTTCATCCAACAAATATTTATCGAGCATCCCCTCTACACAGGGCTCTGTTCCAGGCATTTATTATGTACACAGCAGCATATAAAATGCTCTAAACACCACTGCCTTCATGGAGCTTATGGAAGTTATGTTCTGGGGGAGAAGACACATAATAAGCAAGGAAAGGACATAGTGCATCAGAGTGGTAAGTGGTTTTCAGACAAGCAAGATGGGGCAAGGAGGTAAGAGCTGAAGGACAGATTGCGGTTCTGCTCAGGGTGGTCAGAGAAAGCCTTGCTGAGGGCAGAGACCTGACAGGCACTAGGGATGGAAGACATGCAGACCAAGACATCCATCCCACATAGAAATTTAGAGATCAGGTCCTCGCTGCAAGACATCTACAGCCCCCAGCAGCATTTTCTGTAATGAGAGGCCTCCTAGGACTTCAGATGGTCTGTTCTAAGGTTAAAAGGATGGAAAGAAAGTAAACTCAGGATAAAGGAAGTTCACTACCTTCTGTTTTCCAACTTCCCTACCTGAACAGTTCTCTATTCATTCTTTGGACAGAGCCTTGGAAAAATCAGTAAGGAAGATAAATCACTTTTTTTGCACAAGGTAGGGTATGACCGAAATACAGTTGGCTGGGGTAGACTCCTCATTTTGACTCTTCTACTACAACATGAAAATAAAAGCAAACACCTTAGTTGTCTGAAATACCAGAGAATGGTCATTTTATCACCTCCCAAGGCTCCTGGTCAGAAGTGTTGTCTCCCCATAGGAGGCCAACCTATCTCTCTCTCTCTCTCTCTCTCTCTCTCTCTCTCTCTCTCTCTCTCTCTCTCTCTCTTTCACACACACACACATACACACACACACACAGACATCATGTTGCTTAAGAAGCTGCTCAATGAAACCCTGGTCTCACTTCCTCACAAAGGTTACAAAAATACATATATTTTGTCCTGATTGCTTTCATTTTTAGTTGAAGAATTTTAACCGTTTGGGGTTTACTTCACACATAAGAAACGCACAAACCACAGGAAATGAAAACTTGACTGAATGCAGATGACACAGACAGCCAACTCCGAAAGCATGCTGGGCCCCACTCAGCCTTAGGTGACCTTTAGCAAAAAGACAGTGTTCCAGTGAAACATTCTGACTCTCATAAAATAGTGTTGACTTATAAGATTCTCCCATTATGATCAGAATGTGGCAATCATGGGGCCCCAACAGCACAGGCTAAGTGCAAGCAAAAAGATAAAAACAATTCTACAAAGTTTTCTTGAATTTTAAAAGCATTTGAAAGTTGTTTCAGCATTCAAAAATACTTGGCCTATGTCTAAAGCAATGCACGGGCAAGAAAAATGGCATGATCAAGCCAACATTTTAAAAACACATTTTACTTTCTTTTTGAAACATAGCCACCAGAAAGGGTGCAATTCATTAAAACAAAAAATTCTCTCAAGAAAGTGTAGCTGGCCCATCCATTCATCTGTTTCCCTGTCATGAGGGAATGAATGAACGAAGACATGATGTGCTGACCTCCCTCTTTCTCTCTCACCCAAAACTGGTACTCCATAATTTCTATCCATTTGGCCAGAGATAAGATTAGTTTGGGCAGGATCTGTAGTTTCTTCATACCAATTTATTAACCTGGTCTCTGTACTACAAAAGTAACGCTCAGTTTTAACCTTGTTCAATACTGATGCCTTTTACAGGCTGTTGTGAGAACGTGTGGTGCTTGGCTTATTTTAAGAGCCCTTTAGTGGAGACAGAGAGAGATTAAATGAAGCCTCAGAACAAAATTTCTCTGAAATGACAAGTCAGAGCAACCACAAAAGGCTCTAGGAAAGGAACACATCCCATGGAAATGCAAAAAGAAAAGAAAACCCACAGAAAGGAAGACCTGGGAGCAGGTGACCACATGCGCCATGCAGACCAAAATGTCTATCAACTCTGATGTAGCAGTTGCTGAGAAATGAGGCATCAACCCAGGTGAGAACATGTAAACTCTTCCCTCGTCCTCGGCTACTTCTAGTAACTGGCTTATCTTCAGAGGGCCATATGGTCAGGCTTTCAGCTATGCCTTTTTGCTGACCTATTAATCCTTCTGTTTGGAACTATGGCCTCCTCCTTGTCACTATCAGTAAAGTATCATTGTTTTTTCTCTATTTTTCAGACAACATCATGACCACCTCAAAGGAACTCTTATGTCTGGAAATATTTCCTTCATAATACCTCAACTCCTATCACCATTTTTCATGGATCTATTATCTCATTCTTCCTTTACCCTGTGCAGTTATAAGCATAATGTTATAGAAGAAGGATGAAAGATGTCTCCAAAATGGAAATTTTTGATAAAAGATCTAACCTTTCTTATAAACAGACATAATCCCCGTTTTTAAGGAACATACAGCTTGATGGAATCTTCATTGAGTGTCCCCATCATTCAGGGCCTTATTTGGGTCAAAAAAGTGGCTAACCACATGTTGTGACTATAGCCAGAAGGGCTCCCTCTTCTTTACCTGCTTGCTAATGTTTAAAATCCCTTTAACAGCCACTGAATTTTTTCATTCCATAGGTGGATTTGCAGCTTAAAATACCAATAAGCTAGAGAACAGGCATAACATAATGATGCAAATTAATTATGTACCAAGGTATATGTGTCTGAGTGTATGTTCTTTTGATGGTAGCAAAGCTGGGAACTGAAGGTAGTGAGGCAGGAACCCCAATGAGGAGGGGCACGACACAAAAAGAGTAGGCTGGAGGCAAAGATAAACTTTATCTGATGATGAACCTGCCTGGCACTGGTCATGGTGAAATGAAGCACCAGCTGACAGCAATTCACAGTCTATCACATTAAAAGGGACTTATTATAAATGGGCTACCCTATCCACTCAGCTAACATATCCATGAAGTCAAGGGGAAAGTGCCATCTGATTCTGAGTAAGTATTAGGGTTCTATTACAGGCAGGTCACTTACTAAAAAAAAAAACCTCAAATGTACAGACACTGAATTATTAGACAGCAAAGGACAGGTAATGATGGTGGTAAAGTTTCAACAAACTTCCAATTAACCTGTCATAGCCCCTGGGTGAACCCTGCAAGTAGAAATTACAGGCCTCAGGATAAAGTAAGAGATGTTTAAAGATCCAGTCATCGGCCAAAAAAAGGGGTCAGATACCAAATAGATAACACTTTAGATTCAATTTATAATATTTGGTTTTCACTTTATAAATATCCTGGCTAATGTGTCTTTTTTCACAAAAGGATTTCCTTATCTATCCTTTGAGACCTAGCTCATATGCCACAAACCCTTGGATAACTTCCTGGATCTCCCAAATTTCGTTTCTCCTACCTCTTTGGTTCCTCATCCTCCCGTTCCCCCCCTGTGTTTTAGCATGTACTGTATCCTACCTGTTGCCTTAGTTCTCTGTGTCCATATTTTAGAGACATTATTTAAGTATAAGCTCTAAAGACAACACTTCCACAGAACCCTGCTTTCCTTATAACTTATATTTCACTTGTCTAAAGCTATAATTTCTCTGTAATTTACATTTTCCTTTTACTTGTTTAATGGCTGCATTTCTCATTTCCGCATAAGCTCCATGATACATGGAATCAAGTCTGTCCTAGTTATAACTCTAAATACAGCATAATTCCTAGCACAATGTCTAGCACATAGTAGGTATTCAATAAACATTTCTTAGTTAATGTGTTATATGTTCATACTTTTCAAATAACCTGGCAGACACAACTTAAGACATAACAGGATTTCAAAGAATGGTTAATAAACACAATAGATCTGAACTAAATGGACTAAAACAAGACACACAATTACACTAACTCCACAGTGTAGAGACACATGTTTGGAATAAATCCTGAATATAGAAGAGGGACTTTGCAGTAAGTCCCAAAGTTAGTGAACCCAAGCACTTTTTAGAAGTAGTGAGAAATTTTTGCATTTTCTGTTTGAAATTTCTACTTAGGGAGTAGGGTTATTCGGTGTTTTTTACAAAAAAAAATAAGGAAATAAGCCATTTATTCATAATCTAAAATCTAAAGCCATACAATTAAATCACAAAGAAATTGGGATTATAGATTTCTAACTAAACGGTGCCCCTCTTTCTGCGGAATTATTTTTATTTGGATCTCTGACTCCAAATGTATTGTGGAGAGAAATTTTCACCACTACACTATATTTCTAGTCACACACTCCTAGGGCTTAAAGATCTAGGATGCTAGAAGACTGAGAATTGGATCCTTGCTTTCTCACTCAGAGATGTCACAGTGAGACCTGTGTCAACTCATGTCTTAGAAAACCCTTGGTGAGTAGCAGTGTCTTCATAACATGCGGGATAATCAAGACTTTGGAGGGCTTCAAAATCTCTTGGCACTCTGCGAAGAGAGCAAATAATACTATTTATAACAGCAACTGGGAAACTCAAAATCTCTTGGCCAAATTTGCATTGACCCAGCAATAGCCATTAGTTCAGCCTTCTCCAGCTGAGGAACTGAAAATCAAGAGTAAATGTGCAGAAGTGGCACTCCAAACAATTTTCAAGGGTATAATATGCAAGCTGCCTTCCTATGCCCCTACTTCCAAACTCCAAAACTCCTGGGGTGCCTGGGTGGCTCAGTCAGTTGAGCATCTGACTCTTGATTTCGACTCAGGTCATAATCTCAGGGTCGTAAGATCGAGCCCTGCATTGGGTTCCATGCTCAGTCTGCTAGTCCCTCTTCCTTTGCTCTCTCTCTCTTTCCCATTCCCTCTCTTTCTCAAATACATAAGTAAAAATCTTTAAACAACAACAACAACAACAACTCCAAATCTCCTTATTAGCAGCATCAACTCAAGGAAACTTCTTAGATTCTACTTCCTCATTGCTCCCAGTGGTATTTGAGTTGTGTCAATCTTTTCACATCATTTCTCATGTTCCAAACACATCTACGCCTCAGACATTTATTTTCTTGAAGGCAAGGATCATGTCTTACTCTCTTTTATAGGCCAGAAATCTAAAATAGCCATAGGGCTGGCCACAGCAAACCCACCTTATCTGCATCTCTATTACACAGAGAAAGAAAATACCTTGAATATAGTGGACACAAAGGACTCAGTAAGAATTTACTGAAAGACTACTAGGTGCCAGCCACTGTCCAAGGTGCTAAGATACCATTAAATAAGATGGGCAAGGTTTCTGCTGTCTAGGGGGCAATAAGTAACCAAACCAATCCATGGAAGGATGATTTTAGATTGTAATAATAGTTATGAAACAAATAAAATGGGCAATGAGATGAAGAGTGATTTGAAAGAATGACAAATCAGCCTCTGAGACTGGGCATTTCAGCTGATACCTGATTGATGAGAAGGAGCTAAGCCACACTAGGATCTACAAGGGGAGAGTGTCCTAGGGAAAGACACCAAAGTAAAGCAATGCATGTTATTGTTGGGAGTAGACACTTGGGAGGGTATGGAGGGAGATGGTGGAGCTGTTTAATTGCTAATTCTTTCTCCATCTATATCAGAGTGGGGTGCCACCTTTCCCCCCACTTTACATCTTTTTTTCATTACTCTCTCCATTTTCTCAATTCTGCTCCCTGATTTCCATTAAATTATAAGAACACAAGCCTTTGCCAGCAGCAAACACGTCTGGAGCCCTCTTCTAACCCTTTAACATCTAAAACACCAAACTAAAACTCATTTGAACATAGAAGCAGAGAGTATTAAGATATTGCTTTCATTATTATTAGGTCCATTCGACTAATGTTTATTTTTATGGCCATTACATGTCATTATCATTACTGATCATAGTCAGAAACTAAGTTATGAATTCACTCATCACTGTCTCTTTCCATATTATCTCATAGGAAGTCCTATTATGGGGTAAATAGCTTTAGCAAAGCTGCATATTTCACTATACACTAACATGAAAAGAAACCCTGGGCGCCTGGGTGGCTCAGTGGGTTAAAGCCTCTGCCTTCAGCTCAGGTCATGGTCTCAGGGTCCTGGGATCGAGGCCCGCATCGGGCTCCCTGCTCAGTGGGAAGCCTGCTTCCTCCTCTCTCTCTGCCTGCCTCTCTGCCTACTTGTGATCTGATCTCTCTCTCTGTGTGTGTCATATAAATAAAATCTTTAAAAAAAATAAAAGAAACCCAACAAATGCATCTAAGTAACATTTTCAAGGTAATCATAAATACTTCATTAAACAACTACACTACTTATTTTAGTATTCCTGAATTTGAAATTTCTTCATCATTATCATCATTTACTTCATTGCAAGTATTTGTTCATCAAGAACTGTAATCAATAAAAGAAAGAAGAGAAGCAGCTAGTTTCTGCATCGTAGCCAGATTGCCTAGATGTCGTGCCTGGAATCCATTACCAGTGACATTTCTCGTCGTGTTTCCAATCATTTGGAACACACAGGCTTTCTTGTGCAATATGCAAAGCTTTTGGATTCTGTAAGCCCTGCTGTCATCAACAGCAGTCCAGAAAAGGAGGCGTCGCGCTGAATGTACTCTACCTGATGCCATCTTCTGTCCCAACTCAAGGCATCTAGGCTCTTCCTGGGATTCCTCTTCTTCCTGAGTTCCAGTCCCACAAACCAGAAAAATAGGGAGAAAGTAAAAATATGCATTAATTTACAGCAACACTTTCTGAAAACCTACCTGAATTTATATGAGGTCAAGATCTGAAAATACTAGACCAAGCTCTTATGTACTGAGCAACAAATTCAACAGAAGATGTTAAGTAGAATAACTTCAGCAGTGCTGGGTTATAGACTTCAGGGTGTCATTCACAGGGAAGTGTCTATGGATGTTGTTGTCCCTGCAGCAGTACAGTTCAGAGGTCCTCTGTGACTAAATGTTTGGGAGCATCAATTACTTAGACATTGTGGCGGTGGGTTCCTCTATACGACAGAAATTCTGCCAGCATGGTGTAACAGAGAAAATTATGCTTTACTTTTTATGATTCAAAGATCTGATTCACTGTATTTTTGAAAATTCTATCACAATTCACAGTTATTTTGATCTCTGGGAAGTCGAGTGAACATATTCTTCTCTGAATTCTGGTATGATACTCTTTAATGACAATTGTGATTCCTGTAGTATTGATAAAGTAGATTCAGCTAGGAGTGAGGGAAGTAAATTCAGAGGAATGTCTACACAGTGCCTTTCCAAATTTTTCTGCGAGATGACTTTATGCTGATTCCTTCATTTATTTTTTCCTTCGCTGAGCAAGTATTTGTTGAGTGCTTCATGGGGCTATTTCTGTGGGACCTTAATTTCTATGCAAGATCCCTTCAATTACACTGCAAGCAGATGCCTACTCAGCTTCCTTCTCAGACTGGCACACATTCTGCACATACTTTATTCCTCAAAAGAATTTAGCCCAATGGAAAATGTTTTGGACCACAATAAAGCATGTGGGTGCAGAGTACACTAATCAGTAAATGAGCCTACTCTGTAAGCAAAGTGAATCAAATGAACTCAAAAATTGATATTATCCATTGTAAAAGTACTCCCCAATTTGGTCTAAGTTTGCACCTCCTAAGTAATATCTCATCCAGATGAGAATCCACCAGACTTTTCAAGCTTGGTTAGTAAGATAAAGAAGTGTTCTTTTCAATTCACAAAGAATAGTTTCTTTTAAATCTCCACCAGTATCAACTTATAAGGGAGTTGCTTTCACCTATGTTGAGAACAAATGTTTTTCCAGAGATCAAAAATCCTCTTCAAATGTTCATCAGGGACCAGTTCCAAAAATTTGTCCTACTTTTAAAACCCATTACAGTATTGGCATGGGCAATTTGGGTAAACAAGCCTTCAGTTCAATTATCTCAAATTTATATGTTGTAAGAAATTTTTAATGAAAATTGCTTCCAAAATTGTGTTTCTAAAAAGGATGTGAATTAATGCAATACCAAAGGACATGTAAATGATAGAAAGCCCCATTATACAGATACAAAATACAGCAAATAATTTCTTATTTCACAAGACCCAACAGGACAGTATATAATAAAAACATAAGGAGTTATTTTATAATACAGCCACTGGGGAAGTCTCTCGAGATGCCCAAATAACCAAATAAAGTTGTTTCGTAGATGAAAGGATTCTCCTTTGAGCCAATAAGACTGTTTACTTTTTATTGCTCTGAATTCCAGGATTATGAAATAATGTAGCTCTTTAGCTTTCCTCCATATTTATTATTTTATTTTAAATTGCCCTTCCCCCAATTTTCTCATTAAATAGTAAAAATTGCAAAGCCTTGGAATGATCTGCAGATGGAAGGATATTTGGAATCCTCTTGGCTGGAGAGCTCTCAGCATAGAATAAACAAGCATCTGTCTTCCATAGCGTAAACTATGTTCTATTTAGAGAAAAAAGACCATGCTCCTTAGATTCTTGTGTTTCTTCTCTTCAGTGCAAGTCTGTGATTTGCTGAGTTTGTTCTTACTGGCTTTTTCCCAGCAAAGCTAGAATAAAATGACAACAGTCCAACTGTAGTAGACATCTGTTGATTTTGCTGCCTGGCACTCACTCAGTCTATCTAGTAAGTGTGTCCTGATTTCCTCTTTAAAGTCATCCCTTCCGACTCTTAACCAATTGTGGTTCTTATGAAACCAGCCCAGAGGCCATGCCATCTCCCTCCCCACTGCCACGGGTGGTCATGTGACCCAGGGCTAGGCCCATCCTCCACTACATTTCCCTGTGACTGGTTCAGAGTAGTCATGTGACCCAATCAGGGCTAATGAGAGATTTTTCTCTGGACATCTGGGAACTTAACTCCTATTCTTACCCACTGAAACCTGAAACAGCTCTGAGGGTTGGAGCTGCTGCTGTCACCCACAGCTGAGACAGCCATCTACACAAAGGAAGGCAGAGCCTAGAGATGGACTGATACCAACTCCCAGTGATATCACTGGAGCCCCAAAAGGAGGCAGGCTTGAAGCAAGCTTAACCTTGGCCTTTTCAGCCCAAGTCAGCTATCATATTCATACTTTTAAAATATATATATATATATTGATTTTTAAAATAACCCATTTTGGGATGCCTTGGATGGCTTAGTTGATTAAGTGGCAGACTCTTGGTTTTGGCTCAGGTCATGATCTCAAGGTAGTGAGATAGATCCCTGCATTGGGCTCTGCGCTCACTGTGGAGGTGTTTAAGGGTCTCTCCCTTCTTCTCCCTCCCTTTGCCCCTCCCTCTGGCACCCTATCTCTCTCTAAAATAAGTAAGTCTTAAAAAAAAAATTTCTCTCATGTTTTCTGTTGCTTCTAATAGAACCAGCTGATACACCTCAGCTCTGGGAAGCCAGAGTGGGGTGCCTTGATCATTGGCTTCATTGCTTGATCAATAATAGTTAAAAAACAAAACAAGCAATAAAAAATTAATTAGTTAAAACATTAACAATATAACCTCACTGACATACTTCAACCCATTTTAATTTGGCCTCAGAGTTTTGCAACACTAGCAGCTGGCATTTCACTCCAGGAAAGCGAGTTTAGAAACACAATGATAGTTTGAGAGAAAAATAGAATTCTTGACCAAGAATTAAGGAGATCCAATCCCATTTGTCTCCACCTGTTGCATGTCAGTACATGACTGACTCTTGGCTTCAACTTTCTTCATTTGGAAAATGGATCTCAAATATAACTATTTTTTCCCAAGAAAGTTGAATTCTAATTTAAAATAACTGTTTCTGTGTCACCAAACATTTGAGAAGTCTTCAAGTTTTCTCTATTATGGGCTATAGTATAAAGAACATCTTTCAATATAAGGATTTTCATTATTTCAAATTATTTTGGATTAAAGTTTCAAGGATAGGATTCTGGATCAAAGGTCATGAATGTCTTTGAGGCTCTTGATACAGACTGTAAAACTTCCCCAAAAAATATTTCAACAAATTGATGTGTTAAAATGTGACTGTTTCATTACAACGTCTCTAGTAGTGTCTATGTCCACATTTTGATGGATATGAAGAATCTCCTATTGGAGGTAATTTTAGAAACTGATATCCAACACTCACCATATTTTAGTGGCAAGAGTCTCTCTTACACATTACATTGCTACTAATAAATATATGTTTAATTTCCCACAGAACCCAGTATCTAAGCCTTGTCTATCCCACTACATTATAGGATATTCCAGGACAAAAACTATGCTTCCTCAAGTTTCATTCAGTCTCTACCCTCTTTTTCAGCAGGTGCTTGTTAAACAATTGTTGAATGAATTCAATTGTTCACCTACTTTACATTTTTGTTTAATGTCTAACTAGTAACACATCTCACAGTAAAAAGTCAAGTGTTGTCCCTCCTGATAACAAAGATCAGGAGGCAGTTTCTCCAAGAGGGACTTCTTGAAGCAGCCCCTGTCTCCATCCTAAACTCTACCCCATTCAAACTTTAAGATGTACAGTCCGTGACCATTTCTTGAGTGCTTGCAATGTGTCAAACTGTGTTCTATGTGTAGAGCTCATTAGTCCTCAACAACTTCCGGAGGTAGGTGACCTTATTGTCATCAGTCCTGGTTTATGGGTGGAGAAATTGAGGCTCAGCGGGGCTCATTCACCTTGTAGTGGATTACTGTTGTAGTGGATACTGTGATATGCTGCCTGGAGGCCCCTTCAGGACTGAAAGATTTATTGTCACAGCTACAGGAAATGTGGTTAACAGATAGCACTCAGCTGTCAGCATCCTGGGAGAGAGCTGCCAGCGCAGGTGGCACTCAGACTTGTTGACTTGAGGGCAGAGAGGCCCGACCCCTTCACCTCATCTCAAGACAACTCTGAAGGGCCCTCCTTGCTCCAGAGCTGCATGAGGTTGGTGAGGTCTTCACTGAGAAACTTCATTGTAACCCCTCATCCCCCTCTGCCTAATCCTGCTTTCTTCTCTTTCCTTCCACAAGAGTTAATCTCCAAAGCGCTCCCTAAGAAATCTTGTAGGTATTACTCTCCATATCAAAGTCAGATTCCCAGGAAACCACCAACACAACCAAAGTAACATTTCCTTGAAGTGCCAAAGGGGATTCAGACCCAGGTCTACCTGTGTCCAAATCCCGTGATGTAAACCACTATACAAAGCTCCCTCCTTAATACTAATGCCTCTCCTTTGTTAAAACTATGCATGCCTGGGCTTCAGCCCAGATGCTGATTTGCTAATAAGTATGAGGTTTGGGGTGACCAACCATCCCGATTTGCTTGGGACTGAGGGTTCCTCAGGATGCAGGACTTCTGTTGCTAAAACTACGGAAGTCTTGGCAAACTGAGATGAGTTGGTCACCCTAATTGGAGTGTGGCCCTGCTATTTGCTATTTAAATGACCTCTGGATGTTTCTGATGCATTGAAAATGCTTTAGAAATATGGTATAATGATAAAAGGAAATATTAATTATGGGTGAGTGTTTTTAAAGATTTTATTTATTTATTTGAGAGAGAGAGAGTGAGCAAGAGAGCACAAGCTGAAGGAGAGGCAGAGGAAGAGGGAGAAGCAGGCTCCACACTGAGCAGGAAGCCCGATGCAGGGATCACGACCCTGGGATCACGACCTGAGCCACCCAGATTTCTGTATGGGTGAGTGTTTTTAAGCTAACATTTTGAACTCTCTTTGTTGGGCACTGCCTCTAAGAGCTTTACAATCTGTTTAGCAAATATTACTGTCCTCATTTTACAGATGAGGAAACTTAAAGAGGTCTGAGAAATCAAGGAACTTTCTCCATCACAGAGCTAATAACTGAGCCTGAAGACAAACCTAACTGAGGGGTCCCTGGGTGGCTCAGTCGGTTAAGGGTCTGCATTTGGTTCAAGTCATGATCTCAGGGTCCTGGGACTGAGCCCTGCATCAGGCTCCCTGCTCAGCGGGGAGCTTGCTTCTCCCTCTGCCCTTTCCCCTCGTTTGAGCTCTCCCTCTTTCTCTCTCTCTCAAATAAACACACACACACACACACACACACACACACACACACACACACACATCACCTCTTCTTTACTCATTCTTCTATCAGTGGGCACTTGGGCTGCTTCCATAATTTGGTTATTGTAAATAATGCTGCAGTAACTGTAGGGGTGGATGTATCCCTCTGAATTAATGTTTTTGTATTTTTTAGGTAAATACCCAGTAGTGTGATTCCTGGATTAAAGGATAGTTCTACTTTTAACTCTTTGAGAAAACTCCATACTGTTTTCTAGAGTGGCTACACTGGTTTGCATTCACCAACAGTGTAAGAGAGTTCCCCTTTCTCCATATCCTCACCACTCAAAACAAACAAACTGTTGTTTCCCGTGTTAATTTTAGCCATTCTGACAGGTGTGAAGTGATATCTCATTGTAGTTTTGATTTGCATTTCCCTGATGATGAGTGATATTGAGCATCTTTTCACATGCTGTTGGCCATCTGGATGTCTTCTTTGGAGGTATGTCTATTCATGTCTTCTGCCATTATTTAATTGGATCATTTATATTTTGGGTGTTGAGTTATATCAGGTCTTCATACATTTTGGATACTAACCCTTTATCAGATATGTCATTTGCAAATATCTTCTCCCATTCCATAGGTTATCTTTTTTTTTTAATCATTTTATTTTTCATCATGATAAGTGGATTTGATTACCTCTCCTGGTGATGTTGATATACACCCAAGTGTGAATCACTGTTGTAAAGGATGGAAATTTGGCCTGGTGCTCAGATAATATCACAGTAGCTCTCTCTTTCAATGTCTCTCCACTTGTCCGTTTCTATGTGTCACTTCTCAGGCTACTTCATTGCACAGCCAAGACCACCAGAAGCCCTGGGGCCACATCCTTTCAGCTCCTTTTCAAAGGGACAAGGAGTGTCTTAGTCCCTGCATTCACACTCAGAACTCTAGGGGAAGACCCTGATTGGTCCATCTAGGTTCACACACTTATTGCCAGTCTTAGCACATGCCAATCAGAGAATGGGGACTATGATTTTTCCAGACCCATATCATTGCCCACCCCAAGAGCTGCTGGAGGGTGGGTTACTGTGATTGGAAACCTCACCAGAACCTTAAAGATTTATTTATTTATTTATTTCACAGAGGGAGAGAGATCACAAGGAGGCAGAGAGGCAGGCAGAGAGAAAGGAGGGAAACAGGCTCCCTGCTGAGCAGAGAGCCTGATGCGGGCCTTGATCCCAGGACCCTGAGATCATGACCTGAGCCGAAAGCAGAGGCTTTAACCCACTGAGCCACCCAGGCGCCCCCTCACCAGAACCTTATAAAACAGAAAGGCACAACTCCCTAAAGGAAGGAAGGCTGTGTCCTGAAGTGGGGGGAGGAAGGGATACTAACCACAGTGCTGTTGAAAATATATACTCCCAGGCTGAATTCTCCAAAGCCACAGGACTAAAAATACCTACTGCCTTCTTAGTGCCTAGCATGCGCCAGGAGCATCACATATATTACAGGTCATATGAGACGATATTCAAAATATTGAACCACATGGATTAGCGACAAGCTGATCGGAATGGCGAGGGTCCTGGAGGTCCCTGGAGAACATGCCTTAACCCTTCAGTTCCTGTACTATGCAGAGTTCAGGGGTTGAGGAAAGAGGTAATGCCACTTAGGGGTTGGAGAGCAGTTATGTACCAGTCAATACAAAGGTGTTTTAATATTTGAATAGCCAACATGTTCTTACTGATATATAACTGCTGAATATTGAAGTCCTCAATATCATCTTATAAACCACACTTCTAAACTAGAGGTACATCCTGGAAGTATGCTGTAACATGCTAGAGATATGCAAACCTCTTTCTGGAGCATCATTTCACTCAAAGATTTGGGAGGGAGAAAACATTATTTGTATATTAAACCAAATTTGACTACCTTGCTGAAGGGTGTGTAGAACAGACATAAATATTTAGGATGACTATGGAATGTCAAAAGAGTTTGGACACAGGGTCCCTGACATGGGGGTACTCTGGTAGACAAGACTAGAAGGGATTGTCAGGGATACTGCAATGTTGATATTTGTGTCCCCATTATACAGAAGGAGCCCTGGCAGGCTGAGGCCTTTGTCTAAGGGTGCATGCTTTTTTGTTTTTGTTTTTAAGGATGCATGTTTCAAATGGCGGCAAGAATTCACACCGCCTGAGTCAGAGCCCCTGGTCTCTCAGCAATACCACATATTTGCTTGGTGGTGTTATTTTTAGAAATTTTAATCTTAAATGGAAAGGACAGCCAGTTATTGAATAGCTATACTTAGTGGAAGGACTAACTGAAGAGAACTTTGGCTAAGGAAGAACTTAAGGAAGAACATTGCAGAGGAATGAGCAATTATTCCTCATGGTTAAGGAAGGCCCTTTCAAAGCTGCACTATTGTGTGTTTCAAGGTTTAGAGAGCTCCAGGCCAAGAAAACCACAGAACAAAACAACATTTGTCACATGGTGGAAACTTCAGAACCAGGAGCATAAGAAAGTTTGACGCAATCTTTACAGCTGTAATTCAGTACACTTGTCCAAAATTTAAAGTTGCATAATGACTGCAAAAATAAACTGTCAGACTCCTGAGGGAATGGAAGGGATAAAACTGGTGGTCTGTAGATGTTTCTATAGGACTGAATGTTTGTGCCCTCCTCCAATTCATATGTTGAAATCCTCACCCCCAAGATGATGCTATTTGGAGGTGAGGCCTTTGGGGGTGATTAGGTCATGAAGGTGGAACCTTTATAAGAGACTAGTGTCCTTATGAAAGGGACACCAGGGAGCCCTTGCCTTTCCCACCTGTGAGGACATAGTGAGAAGAAGGCCGTCTATGCCCCAGGAGACAGGCTCTCACTAGATCCCAAATCTATGGGTGCTTTGATCTTGGACTTGCAGTCTCCAAACTGTGAAAAATACATGGTTATTATTTAATTCATGCAGTCCATGGCAGTTTGCAATAGCTGCCTGAGCGGACTAAGACCCTGATTAGCTGAGGGTTACTCTACATCTTGCATATAGATTTATATTACAGAGCTTGAATGAGTGACAGGAGAACCCTATAACTCTTCAACTACTCACAGCATCTAATTCTAATCCATAAGTACGCTATATAAACACTAGTTGAACAAATGAGTAAATAAATGAATAATTTTTTGAGGAAAAGTTTTTCCAAAATATCTTTTTTTTTTCTCTGTAATACTGGTGCTCCAGGAAGATATGTGTGGATAGCATGTGGTTTCAAGCCCTGGAAGGCACACTGATAAATAACCCTGAAAAAGGATACAAGTTTGAGAAAGAAAGTACCAAAAGAATTTCATACATATACTGTGAATGACAGAAGGAGAATTTCTGTTGGAAATCGGGGTACCAGTTTTTATTGTCTCCATATTGGTTCACAAAATTAGTAGTATCTCATACCCACCTGGTACCTCTCAATTTACAGAGAGCTGTCCAACACATGAATTATTTGACTCCTTCAATAGCTTTGGTGGTGGGAAGAGCATTATCTTCCTATTTAGGGAAAATGCGCTGTTTCCTCTGATCACAGTTACAACACTTCTGACCCAGATGTGTGGGTTTTCTCCCACAGTGAGTAATTCTCTGACACCAGCTCAGTATTCACAATTCATTTCCAACCCTAACCAGAGTTAGCACAGACCCCACAGCCAAGGGCTCAGATGCCCCCAAGACTGGCCCCACTAGTAGGTCTCCAGGATATCCACAACTTCCATCGAAATTGGTGACAAATTGGAGGTTCCCATAATGCCCTCCTTGGCTTGATAATTTGCTAGAGACCCCAGAACACAGAAAATCAGAGTACCTACTACTGGCAATTTATTACAAAGGATATTTTAAGGGATACACATGAACAAGCAGATAAAGACATACAAATGGCAAGGTCTGGAAGGGTCCTGAGTGCAGGAACTTCTGTCTCTATGGAGCTGGGGTGCACCACCCTCCTGGCAGGTAGATGTGTTCACCAACCCAGAAGCTTTCCAAAACCTGTACTGGGGGGATTTTTATGAAGGCTTCATTATATAGGCATAATCAGTTATTAACTCAATTTCCAGCTCCTCTCCTTTCTCTGGAGGATTGGTGGTGGTTGGAGGGAGCTGAAATTTCCAAGCTTCTAATCGTGGACTGGTCTTTATGATGACCAGTCGCCATCTAGGACCTCAGTTAGTGTTGCCTCATTAGAACAAAAGGTGCTCCTATCAGCCAGGAAATTCCAAGGGCTTGAGGAGCTCTGTGCCAGATGTTCCTACCACGTAGGAAAGTACAAGAATGTAAGAGTTCTGCGTCAAGAACTCAGGTCAAAGACCAAATATTAAAACAAAAATTATTCTAGCACCCCTATCTACAAGGGTTTTAGGAGCTCTGTGTCATGAACCTGATGGGGGGGTGGGGCAGAGACCAATATTACCTATATTTTTCTTACTATTTCACACCCTCATTTCCACACGAGGAATTTGGGCCCCACAGTCACACAACTATAAAGAAAGGTAAGTTCAGACACTTTGCTCACTTGCCACTAAGGAACACTTTCCAGTGTCTTGTCCATCCCTCAGGGTTGAGGCAGAGGGATCAGAATACAGGAGATCTCCCAGAAGGGATCAAAAAGAAGAGAAGCAGAAGCAATGCTGCCAGAGAACCATGCTGCCCTGGTGTGAACACGTTCTTAGAGTTGTCCCAAGAATTCTGGAGTGACTTCTGACCCCTGAGTCCATGTCCTAATCAGCCTCACTTTGAGAACTTATTCTAAGCTGAAACATTTGTGGAAGCTGGAATTATGTCTGTGAACAGAGGTGACACCCTAGGCAGTGACACCCAGCAAATCATTCAATTTCCTGTAGAACCTTCCAAAATAAGTAGAAATGTGATGGTGGACTTTTTTGGCAAACCTAAATTTTTCTAGTCTTAGCTGAAGCTGAAGCTGAAGCTGTGGTAAGGAAATTTAGACTCAACATCTGGCACCCAACCTCTTTTCCCAAAGTTTGAATTGACATAGAATACTATCTATAAATTGTGCAAATGAACTTAAAATATCATTGAGATTCATCCTGGGGAAGGGGGGGAATGCTAAATTGGGGTTGCCTGATACCAACTAAAGAGTGGAAGAGAGAGAGGGAGGGATAGAACCAGTGACCTGTTGTCCTGCCCTCTCCTGGCAGAGTCCTGAGTAAGCATACCTTTTTTTCCCCTTTTTTAAAAAATTTATTATTTGCCTGGATACAGGTCTGTGAATCATCAGGCTTACACATTTCACAGCACTCACCATAGCACAAACCCTCCCCAATGTTAAGCATACCTCTTAAAACAACTTTTAAAGCAACATCATTTTAAAAATACAGTTGTGCCAGATCTTTTTTTTTAATTTTAAAAAAAGCTTTTACTTATTTATTTAATTGAGAGAGAGAGAGAGAGAGAGAGAGAATGTGCACACATGTGTGCCTGCGTGCATGGGTGGGGGGCTGGCTGAGGGGCAGAGGGAGAGGATCTCAAGCCGACTCTGTGCTGAGCTTAGAGATCAGTTGAGGCTGGATGCGTGGCTGGACATGGGGCTTGACGGGGGGTCATCCTGGTGCTCCATCCCACCACCCTGAGCTCAGGACCTGAGCCGAAATCAAGAGTTGGACGCTCAACTGATGGAACCACCCAGGTGCCCCGCACAAGCTCTTTTCATTACAGTGGTGTCAATGGAACTCATGGATTTTCAATTTCCCTCACAAAAGGTTTATGCTCAAAAAGACGGACATTGGGGTGGGTATATATTATAATAAGCCCTCAGTATTATACAGAACAGATGAATCACAGACCTGTATCCCTGAAACAAACAATCCATTATATGTTAATTAATTGAATTTAAATTTTAAAAATTAAAAAAATAAAAGACCTTACAGAGCCAGAGAGGATTAAAGATTTCCCTGGGTCAATATATACCTCTCGTTTTTCTGGCTATGGTCCCCAAAGAGAATTTTTGGGAAAAAAATCATATTCTTCCACTACTCCTCATGAACATCATTTTAGAAAGACAATGACATCTGATGGGAAGTGAGAGTCAGAAGAGCCACCTGGCAGTCCCACATAATTGTGTGAAGCTGATCAAGTTCACGCTATCCTGGGCTTCATTTCCTCCTTAACAAAATGGACAGAAATGCAGCCCTTCTCCAGGTCATGGCAATGCTTCCAGATCAAATAAGAGAGGCAGCAGGAAAAGCCCCCCAAGCTCTCTTAAATAACAGAAGGTTCAACATTCTTGTTATTTGGAAAGAGAGAATTAAAAAGGTCAGTATCTTTTTGCTTCATTAAAACCCAGGCACTTCTGTGTAAATACAAAATCAACACAAATGGGTAGAATTCTGTCACCTTGCACACAATGGTCACTCTGCAAATATTCATGGTTTGTGGGCTGACCTCACCATACAGGTAACTGCAGGTCTACTTGGAATGCACAGAAAACCCAGCAAGAGAAGGAACAAGTAGGGGGGAGGACAGGTTATAATAAAAAATGACGCCCAGAGTTCTTTTCTTCCATTTTCATACCTCTTTGCCAGTAAATGCTTCTCTGGCCAATTCTCACTTGTAGATACAGCCTGATAGACCCACTCCTAGACCATAAAGGTTAAGGTCATCACACAATCATACATACACACAAACACATACATAGACAAACACACAAACACACACACAAGCGCACATACACAAACATATACACTCCAATGCACACATGTGAACACCACTCAAACACATATACACATGCACACAAACACATATACATATACTTAAAAACACACATAAACACAAATGCACACATACACTAACATATACACAAGTACACATACACACAAACACAAATATAAACACACACATACATACATATACAAAACCACACAAACACAAATGCACACATACAAACACATATATACACAAACATACACAAATGCACATACACGTACTCCTCAAACACACATATACACAAACACAAATATGAACACAAACACACATACACTTAAATACATATACAAAAACACAAATGCACAAGTGCAAACACACACACACACAAACACATACACAGGTACATATACACATACTACTCAAACACACATACACACAAACACACAAATATAAACATACACATACCTACACACATACACACATAAATACACACAAATGCACACATACACATTGTGCACACACACATATGCATGTACATGCACAAACAAGCACATGTATAAACATGCACATAACCTACACAGAAAGAACAGCACGACAAGGAATAAGGCTGGTAATGAGATGCTTCAGCCTCCCCATGCCTCCTGTCCCTGCCTTTGGCCTTCATATTAAGATCCATGCTGTCTGGTAGACCTCTATTGCCTGAGCTTCCAGAAAAAGAAGACGAGTTACTGGGAATTTGAGTGTTAACTTAAGCAGTGCCCAAAGTTCCTTCACAAGGAATTAATAACCAGAGTTCCCTTCTTCCAGATGTTGCTCTGTAGTCTGAGCGCCCCTCCACCCACCTTCCTGCCGGCGGATGCTTCCCACAGCTGCTGCAGACATGCTCCAGATGTATAGCTTCCCTCTGACCAATTTCTGTGGGTCTTCACTTGCCTACTCATCTACAGGAGATGTGCTTACCAGGGAAGGGTCAACACTGGCCTTTAATCTAGAAAACCAAGGGAAGAATTATAGTCGTCGAAAGGCAAGTGTTCTTTCATTTCATGGGAAATGTAGTCATTCAACAAACAGTGACAGCACCCACTGTGTGCTTGCTGTTGGGCTCGGTGTAGAAGAGACAAGGAGGACCAACACATAGCCTTAGCCCTTAAGGACCCCCTAGGGGAGGAAACCAATCATTACAACAGGAGAAGTGCTAGGGAGGGCAAAAAGGAAGGGACTTATGAGTCAGCAGGTAACAAGGGTGAAGGAGCAGGAAGACTTCTCAGGGAAGATGGCACCATATCCCAGAGGAGGAGGAGGTGGTTTTCCTAATAAGGAGCTGCTTCAAGATACAAAACCCTCTGAGGATGTTTTTCACTTTCAATCTCTTCTTAAAAATGTTTAGATATATGTACCTTGTATCTCAGAGATAGCCCATGTGCCCCATCATTCTCCACCCGTCTGCTGATAAATCAAGGGTTCCCTTGCCCTCGGGGCTTCCACAGGGCTCAGTCCATGGGAACGAGGTACAGGAGGTCTGAGGGAGGGAGGAGAGTCAGGTCAAGGCTCTTATTCCACTCTCCTATCAAGGCAGTCTTCCCTAGGAAATGCTCTTTATTCTAGGTTCCTGTTGTGGCTTCCTCTCCGCCCTCAACCCTTTGGGGTTTAAGAGTAGTAGCAGCTCTTATACTGATACTAGTATCTCTTGTGGTTCCTCTACATCCCACCCACACTTCACAAAAGTTGCTTTATTAAGCTGTCCTTGAATTATTCTAATTGGAGGGCCATCTGTTTCCTGTTGGGATCTTGACTGATAGAGCAAATAGCAAATGTATCAGGGAGAGCAGGATGCAAAAATTATCTAAACATGTGTGCGTGCATGCGTGTGTGTGTGTGTGTGTGTATACATATATGCCAGTGATGATAGTAATGAAGTCTGATTTCTTCATTTATTCCATATTTACTGATGGCCGACTATGTGAAAAAGACAATGGGTAAGGAAATCACGTTTTCTGTATTTTATGAGATAGTGTCAGTTACAACATTTTTTGTTACGGTCAGATGACGTATTTTAATTTGGAGCTCATAAAATGTGATCTCAATAGCTATGGGCAAGGAGAAGATGAGTACAATGCAATCTGTTCTCCAAAATCCAAGTCAATAAAAGAGAAAAGCAAGTGGAGAAAGTCCAAGGTATGATCAAGGACTGGATTTTGCAGGTTACGCTGTGGGTAACACTTCCTCGCCTGCTGAGAGATGAGTCTGCTGCTTTGGGGTCAAAGGCCTCAGTGGTGGCAATGAAGGTTCACCATGAACTGGGCAGCAAAGCTTTGTGTACAATATTGAATCTATTCTTCACAGAAACCCTTATAAAACAGGCATGGTTTTTCTCATTTTGCAGAAAGCTGAGGCTTAAAACACTAAGGTGCTAGCAGTACTCGCTTGCATCTGGATTCAAAGCCAAGTCTATATCCAAGACCCATTCCTCTTCACTATTGTGCTGCATAGTCTCTTCCAGGAATAGACAACTCATGGCCAAGACCGGAGGGTGTCTGGTGAATAAGAGACAATTACAGGTTTGAAGGCAAAGGGCTATCCTGCAATTTTGGCTTACTCTCTGTTATTATATCTGCACAGTGAGAAATGCGCTAGGGAACCAACGTTACAGGAATCTCCTTTTGGTTCTGCATGGTAAAATTGGACCTCAGCTAACAATTTGCTCTGGGATTAGAAAGAAGGTCAAGGGGCAAACTAAACAAGCTGTACCCAGGGGCACACCAAGATTTGCTTCTGCGGAGACGATGGTTTCCTTTGAACTATCTAATAATTACTAGTTTGGGGAGGTAGTAGAGATTTAGCATGTTAGTGGGAGGGGTGGTAAGGGACACATTTGAAATTTAAGGCTGTTCTACCTGTGATTAACTACACTGGGGCTAGGGGTGAGCAGCTTTGACCTATGCTTCCTTTGGAACAGGGGCTGCCAACCTAACCACACAGAGGGTTTTTATGAGTGGTGAGCAATACAAATGCTTGTAAATTTAAAGTAACCCATAAATTTTGAAGAATTCAAATTTAAGACCTGTTGATGCCCTTATAAAAAACCTATCTTGGTGGCACCTGGGTAGCTCAGTGGGTTAAAGCCTCTGCCTTCGGCTCAGGTCATGATCTCAGGGTCTTGGGATCGAGCCCCGCCAGGCTCTCTGCTCAGCAGGGAGCCTGCTTCCTCACCTCTTTGCCTACTTGTAATCTCTCTCTCTGTGTCAAATAAATAAATAAATAAATAATCTTTAAAAAAAAAACCTATCTTACTTTCCTCCTATACCTTGAGTACATTATGGTTTATGCCTGTTGTCCCAGAACGATTATTAATAGTGTCTCAAAAGTGTTGTTTTAGATGATAAATTATCACTCTACCTTTTCCATATTTAACTGATCAATAAAAGAAAGTGAGGCAGTGGGACCCCGAGATTCAAATACCCCAAGTCTGGTTTCAGAATGAGTGATATCCACTCAGCAGGAAGCCTGCTCGAGATTCTGTCTCTCCCTCTCCCTCTGCTCCTCCCCCCTGTATTCTCTCTCTCTCTCTCTCTCAAATAAATAAATACATATTAAAAAAAAATGAGTGATATCTTGCTGCATGGGCCTAGATTCTCAATTAACCTCTCTGATCCTTTATGTGCCAAGTGAGAATAAAACATGTGGCTGGTGACTTTTATGACCAATAACAAGTCGAAATAGTTCATAAAGTCACAGATCTTGGAGCCAGAAACAATCTGAGGAGATCATTTAGCACACAAGGCGTATGAAGAGCCATAAGAAAGTCAAAATGAGGCAGTCAGTCTTCCCCATGGATCCTCTGTTATTTTGGAGAAATCTAGCAGCTCAACCCAGCAGAGATGGGCAGAAGGAGAGAATCTCTGTCTCTGAGACAGAGCTGATGATGGCTTGGAGACTAAAGCCTTTTATCAAGTAGAATTCTAACTACTGATCAGTGTCTGTTTGCCTGCATTTACCATAACAAAATATCCAGTGGTCCCAGTGCCCTGTTAACAAACCTCAGAAAGCTGTCCATCCAGGATTCAGCAGTTAGTTCTGAATGGGGATTGTAACTCATGAGCAGACTTCACAGAAAAGGGTGGATGGGGGGGGGACCCCAACACCAAGGGCCTGTCCGCTGTAACCAGGGACACCGTGACTGGATCCAGGGATCTGTGTCTTTAGTGTATGTAACAGTTCCTCTCTGTCTTGTTTACTCTTACCTCAAGTCAACTGTGTCTCCAGTGCCCACTCCTCAACCAGGCCTAACAATTTTATTCAGATAATGTCTGACAACTATCACTCTAGAGGGAGAAAAGCATGGCGAGGTACAGAAAGAACAAATAAGTCACCAAAGTCATATTATTTGGCCCAAATTGTAGAAAATGAGCTGATCCTGTTCTTAGGTCTTTACTGAGGCTGTAGACAGAAAGGATATAATACCTCAGCCACTTAATGGACAAACTGGAAAAGCCTGCCTTGGTCCCTCTGCTCCTTCATCTGGTTGTGACCTCTCCTTTCCTCCTCCTTTCCCCATCCTAGACCCCCCAGCCCTGCATCCTCCATGCCAAACTAAGTCCCAGAAATGACAGTGGGAAGTTCCATCAGATTTTCTGCGGCTGGAATCTGGAATCATTTCCAGGGCCAGAACCATAGGTTTTTTAAATAATGCAGGGCTTTGCGCTTGTGGAATTGGAAAGTCTGCCATGCCTGCTCAATAATTCATAGGCCAAATTCAAATTTGGGTGCCAAAAATTTTATAAAGTACTGTGTTCCCGAATCTGTTTTTCTCCCTCTTACAACAGCTTTAGAGGAACTAAGGAGAGACAAACAAAAATAGCCACTTCCCAATGTGTTCACTTCCAGGGGAAAATGTAAGGTTGTCCTTGAAAGCTATTGCATCCCTCTGCAAAAAGAGCTGCCCATGGGCTTCAGTGTGAGCAACCACTGTTTGTACATAGAGTTTGTGACATCCATCTCAATGTACTTTCATACAGACTGTTTCTACAATTTTGCACCTTTATCGCTGTGGGGCCATTTGCCACACACTGGCCCAGCCCCAGTTCAACTTTTCATCTTGAAACACAAATACCAAGGTTTAAAATAATGGACACAATGATTTTAAAATCCATGAAAACAAATCATTCCTGTGGTAGTACTCTTAAGCCAAGTTAAATCATGGTGGATTTGCTAGGAGAGAGGCAGAAACTTACTGTGTGTCGTTTTAATTTAGCAATTGAAGACCCAAGCTAAAGTTATTTGAGTAAAAGGAGAAAGAAGTGATAATGTTAGGTGTAGGTGATGCTAATGCAATCCCTGAAAAGTTATTAGAATACCTGCCTTGCAGAATTTTGGAAACAATCTGCAAACTTTTAAATTTAATTCATTAAATATTTACCATTTACACTTATATTTGTATATACTTGACAATTATAAAAGATAGTTCACATATATCATCATCTCACATGACACAGCCCTTCAAGGAAAATACTATCATACTCATTTTATACTTGGGCATGCTGGGGCTCAAAAATGTTATTATGTGACATGACCAAGATCATAGAATTAATACTCAACTCCAGATCTATTTTTCAGCGTGGGTTTATTTCATATGTCCCTGCTGACTTGCTTCTGCATACTGTTAACACATACTTGTATGCCAGCTTTCGGGGAATTACAGATTAGAAAGCATTGCTCTGTCCTCTTTGAGGCTAAGACATAAACACAAATAACTGTAATACAAAGCAGATGTGATCCTTGTAAGAGTGGCATGAGTACATGCTGTGAAGGTTTTGGAAATGATATAACCACACCTTTTGGGGGGGATCAGAAAAATCTTGACGACAGAAATAGGTTTGCATCGGAGCATGGCAACTGGCACATGGTGAACAGGTAGAATGGGTACATTGCAGACTAAAGGGATACCATGAGGAAAAGCAGGGAAACTATCATGTGTGGTGAGAATAATAAGACACAGGTTCTGGTCATAGAGCATTTGTAGGGGAGGCAGAACCATATGGTAGAGTGAGCACTTCCTAAGGCTTTTTACTTAATTCTCAAGGCTGTAGGAGGCCCACATTGGAGCAAAAATATTGCCTGCCAGAAGATTAGTCTGGAAACAGTGTGCAGATTGGATTGGCACGGGGAGAGTCTGTAAGTGGGGAGGACAGTGAAGAGTCCATTAAAAAAAAAATACAGTAATGACAACTGTAATGCAGGGAGAATAGCAAAGTAAATGAGGTCAAGCAAAATCTAGCAGAAAATCAACCAAGAGTCAAGAAATAATCCCCAGTGGAAAGACTATTCTTTGAAGGCGAGCCATTTCTTTGGGCAATTTATGAAGCTGGAGGGAAGCACCATCACAATGAATGGCCATTAAGCCTGGCGTCCCCTAGGGCACCTTGGGAGATAAAGGAGCACCTGGCTCCCTGACTTGTAACTTTCAGAACTCCAGAAAAATGGAGTGGATGGCTTTCTTCCATATGGAACACTTGAGGGCATTTCAGTGTCTGCAGAGAATTTAATGTAGGGAGAGTAATTAGTGCCGACATCAGACAAGGTCCAATAAAAAGATGAATGTCCTGATTCAGAAAATGACAATAAAAATGAAGGTAAGAAAGGGGGTGGAAGCTAAAACAACAAACAAACAAACAAACAAAAACAACTAACCTGAGCTTATCTCTATATCCCGAGCTGGATCCATCATGCACAAGCTGCTGTAGTTCCCAGGGCATCAATTTCCCGCCATAAACAACAATGACACTCTCCCTCCCAGATGTCGAAACCCACTAAATAACCTCCACTTTCCACTGGCAGCTCTGACAGCCTTAGTTACCTGAAGTCGCACCAGCGCTGGATGAACTATAGGCCCAGCTGGTCACCTGGATGCTGCAAGCAGGAAGGAGACAAACGGCACTGGGAACTGGCACAAAAATTTAGCACCGCTAATAACCTTCTTCTGGATTACAGGAAGGCGCGGGGGCTGTGACTGACACCCGGGTCGCGCGCACGCATGCTCTCAGGCACGCAGACGCACTCACGCACACACGCACGCACGCACGCACCCACTCACGCACGTACTCGCATCCACATCCCGCCTCGCTCCCGAAGTGGTCTTTCTCACGTGCTCTAAACCACGAAGTGCTTCCTCTCGACGCCAGGTGAGACGGGGAATAGAACCCAGTCCTATTTTCCCTGGAAAACTGCGCGCCAGTGCTCATTTCTTCAGGAAGTAAGCACCGAGTTCCTCTCATTTGAAGCCACAGCTATTAAAATATTCTTTAATGTCTTCATTTGACCTCACATTCCCTGACAGTGCGCTAATCTGGTAAAATTAACAAATTGGCTTCTAAAGAGCCTCGTGCCAGGCCAAGCCCTCCATTTTAAGTGGTAACAACAGTGGTATTTTATGTCTCACGCAGAATTATCAAATATGGGAACAGAGAAGAAGGCAAAGACCTTCCAGTCCGTCAGCTGGAGTTACATCAGGAAAGGATGACCAGACGGCATGGCTGACTCCAGGCAAGGAATTTTTTTTTTTCCTAACAAAATGTGTGAGGGGAGAGGGAATTGTGTGGTACCCATGGTGGTGACCTTTGGTAACATTGGCCCATTACAGACTTGACCCTCTGGTGGCTGTTTGAGATGCACAACACAGCAGCGGGTCCTTAAGGAGGGAGGGCTGAAGGGCTGTAAGGAGTAAGTAAGTACACTCAAATGTACTTCTTAGCAAAGGAGACAGTTAAAACAATTGTTATACCATCAGCAGCGCTTTAAAGCAGACTTTCAGAGGGCCAGGGTTCCTGCTGCTGGCAAGAGCAGGCCAGCCCTCCCCTCAAAAAGTGGCAGAAATAAAAACTCTCCTATAGCGTCTTTTCAAATGAAGAATAGAGGATACGCGGATAAGTAAATGCAAGAATTATGAGTTGGTCCTACAGAAAGTGCATCTAATAAAATATTCTTAAGAGACAAATAAATACATTTATTTATATACACAATATTATATGTACATTTAAAGTATATAAATGTGTCTGTGTGTATCTAAAGACCCTCTCATGCTCAGCATTTTTCCTAGCCCAGATGTGATCAACCTTCTGTTGTAGATCCTCAGAGAACGTTAAATGATTAAATGAAGTCCCCCTCCCTGAATTAGGACTTATTAAGAGATATTAAGGCTTAGAAGGAGAAATTTAATCACTTTATTTTCTTTAAATTTGTAAATATTATAAGAATCTAATAGTAAAGGTTTCAGTAAATGCTCTGCAAAATAAGTGCAATAAATGAACCATCTAAACAAAGTAACAGGTTTGAAGTGATAGCTAACAAGGTGTTAGAAGTCGTGGGAGAATCTGCTAACAAATGGTTCTCTACTATTTGCTCTAAAAATGTTGGGATGTTATAGCCCATCCTCAGACACGTGGGTCTATCTGGAGTCAGGTCCCTGACAAAATTGGAAAAAACTACAGGGGACTCCTGCCCCACTTCAATGGTTAAAAATTAAACTAGACATATCTGAGGCAAAATCAAAACAGTACAATCCATTGAATGGAAGAAAATATTTTCAAATCATATATCTCGTCAGAGCTTAATATCAAAACATATAAAGAATTTCTACAACTCAGTGACAACAGCAAAACCAAAAACTAACAACCCAATTCAAAAATGGACAAAAGCCTTGAATGGAAATTTCTCCAAAAAGATATATAAATGTCAAACACATGGAAAGATGCTCAACATCATAAATGATTAGAGAAATGCAAATCAAACTATAATGAAGTACTGCTTCACACTCATTAGTCGGGTCATAATTTAAAAAACCCCAAGTGTTGGTGTGGATATAAAGAAATTGAACATTTTTACATTACTGGTGAGGCTGTAAAATGGTGTAGTCACTGTGAAAAACAATATGGTGGGTCCCCAAAAGCCAAATATAGGATTACTATATTCCCCAACAATTCCACTTGTAGGTATATTCCTAAAAGAATTGCAAGCAGAGACTCAGATATTTGTACACCCATGTTCATAGCAGTATTATCACAGTAGTGAAGTGTCCATCAATGGATAAGTGAATAAACAAAATGTGATATATACACACAATGTAATATTATTGAACATTAAAAAGGAATGAAATTCTGACATGCTACAACATGGATGAACTTTGAAGACATTATGCTAAGTGAAATAAGCCAGACACAGAGGGACAAATACCTAGAACAGTCAAATACCTAGAACAGTCAAATTTAGAGAGCAGAATGGCAGTTGCTAGGGACTGAGGAGGAAGCGGAAATAGGGAGTTGTTGTTTAATGGGTAATGAGTTTCAGTTTAGGGTGNAGAGGGCCAGGGTTCCTGCTGCTGGCAAGAGCAGGCCAGCCCTCCCCTCAAAAAGTGGCAGAAATAAAAACTCTCCTATAGCGTCTTTTCAAATGAAGTTCTGGAAGTGGATGATGGTTATGGTTGCAAAACAATGTGATTGAACTTAATGGCACTGAACTATACACATAGGAGTATTTTAAATGGTAGATTTAAAGTTGGCTATATTTTACCACAATTAAAGAGTTTTAAAAAATGATTTTAAACCATCTAGCTCTGGTCCTGCCACAGCCACCTCTTAAGTGAGTTCTTAAGCTGTCATAGCTACCTTTCATCTGTTTCCCTTAATTGTTCTCACAGTGAAAAAAAAAAATTGTTCTGACAGTGAGATCCTCCAGAAGGATACAGAGAGACTGGACCTCTGGGTTAGGTGCTCATCATAAGGAGCAGCTCAGAGAGTTTGTGTTTCTAGGTTACTTACAGGAGATCTGTACTTGGAATCAGGATAAAAAGATCAGTGATCACCAGCAGAGTGTCCCTGAGACTGAAGAGATATGAACCCACTACTTCAGAGGAAAAGGCTCTGCTCTCAGGGCTGTGATCTCCATGGGCTACTATTGCAGCTTGGGGAACTCCAGTCTCCCAGGACAAATACTCCCCTCCCTTCTTCGAGCTGTGGCAGCTGGGATAGATTAAGGAGCTACATTACTGCTGTAAGTAGGAGGCCCACATATTTGTTTTGTTTTTATTTTTCATTCTTCATTCCATTAAAATCACTTTACTTTTTCCACCATTAAACCATGGCTCCCTATCCTTACTTTACCATAATAGATATTAATACATTCTGGATTTTTAAAAAATTCACAGGTCTCTCAGTGAATCCCATCTTGTGGAGGAGAGAACAAGCTTATGAGAAAGAAATATATATATATACAAATTCAGACCAGGCTGTGGAAAGCAAAGCACATGTTAATGGCTATGAATGTCAGGGCCTTCAGCCCCTGGCATTGCTGACAAACATTCCAGCTGAGGCCTACTCTGTCCCACTCTCTTTTCCATTTCCCATCTTGTTGTCACTTTTTATGGCTGTCTAGTCTCTTCACCTTAGGGAGTTTGAACCCAGATCAGGGTGATCATTTCCCTTTCTTAGGACTTCGTGGGCATTTCAGACAGACATCTGCAGTAAGGATATGTTTAGGGTGATTCCCACCTATCTCATCATCTGTGGAGCTGAATTTCCCAGGGAAACAGCCTTTCAGATCAGAGGTAAAGCCAAGAGGCTGCCGGGCCATATTTACTCTTTTCTTTGGGCACTGGAACTCAGCCCTGACAGTATATTTGAAAAAAAAAAAATTGGGTAAGTTGGACTTTACCGAAATTTAAAATGTCTGCAAAAGACACTGTTAAGAGGATGAAAAGACAAACTATAGTCTGGGAGAAAATATTTGCAAAACACATATCTGCTAAAGCACTGGTATCCAGAATATACAAAGTGTTCTTATAGCTCAACAATAAGAAAACAATACAATCTAAAAATAGGCAAAAGAGCTTAAGGTCTGAACAGAAACCTTTACAAAGAAAATATCTAGATGGCAAATAAGCACATGAAAAGATACTATAGCATATTTTATTGCAAATTAAAACAGTAGTTCAATACCACTAAACACCTGTTAGAATGGCCAAAATCCAAAACACTGAGAAAACCAAATGCTGGTGGGGATGTGGAGCAATGGAAACTCTCATTCATTACTCAAGGGCATGTGAAGTGTTACAGCTACTTTGGAAGACAATTTGGCAGTTTCTTACAAAATTAAACAAACTCTTACCCCATGATCCAGCAATTACACTCTTAACTTTTATCCAAATAAGTTGGAAACTTATGTTCACATAGTTATGTTCACAACTTATGTGCACATGAATATTTATAGTAGTTTTAATCATAATTATTAAAACTTGGAAGCAACCAAGAGGACTTTCAATAGGTGAATGGATAAATTGTAGCACATCCAGACAACAGAATGTTATTAAAGTGTAAAAAGAAATGAGCTTATCAAACCATGATATGGAGGAATCTTTAATGCAAATTACTAAGTGGAAGAAGCTGATCTGAAAAGATTACATATTGTATGTTTTACTATATGACATTTTGGAAAAGGCAAAACTCTGAAGATAGTAAAAAGATCACTGGTTGCCAGGGTTTCGAAAGAAGGAGGGAGAAATAGGTGAAGTATAGGAAATTTTTAGGACAAGGTTTCTGTATATTATAATAGTGGATAGATATCATTATGGATTTGTCAAGACTCCTGGAATGTACAACACAAAGAGTGAATCTTAATGTAAAATTGTGGACTTTAGTTAACATAATGTATCCATATTGGCTCATCATTTTTTTTAAAAAGTACCGTATCTATGCAAGATGTTAGTAAGAGAACCTGGGGGTGGGTAGCAAGGGGGGTTATGGAAATCTCTATTTTCCACTCAGTTTTTCTATAAACCTAAAACTAATCCAGAAAAAGTTTATTGAGTTAAAATATATATATTGGGGAGTGTTTAAAAAATGCTGATCACTAGGCTCCAGTCCGGAGATTCTGACTTGACACATAGGTTTCCCCAAAGTAGTCTTGGGCTTAAATCCTCAGTTTTCTGCCAAAGACCAAGAAATCCCCCAAGTTACCATGTCGGGAAGACACAATTTTCCAGACTAGCCCATCAGCATCACCTAGGAAAAGTACACACACTTCTTGATAGTTTAGGAAGTCACAGAAGTAAGTGGAACTGACTGGAAATCAAGACCATTGGTACAGTGAGCGTGAGGCTTAATGATTTCCAAATCATTGCTGGAAAAAGTTTTAAGGAACAAAATGGTCAGAGCTTCATATGATAAGTGAATTTTATACTAAATTTCTTTTTCTCAGAAGTTCCTGGGAAGGGCTTTGTTTTAGAACGTGAGTCCAAAAATTCATATTTGCTTTGGGCTACAGTTTCTAGAGATTTCTTTAGTGGTGAATGAAACTAGAAGTTGTGCCTCCCTTTCACTCCAGGGATTCTTGTTTCCTTGAACTTCTCTTCCTAAACTCCAGGTTTAGGAAGGTTGAGTGGGGGACAGCCATGGTCTTGGCTACAGGGTCCCTGCCCCCCACTCAACCATCCCCCAGAAGTGGACACCCTGCTGTTACTTGCTCTAAAACAGGTTTGGAATCTCACTTGGTCTCTTCTGGCTAATCAGATTAAATTAACGGCATTGTCATAATGGGGGATAATGGACTATTATGTTACTCTCTCTCCATAATTGACAGCATGTATCAAAAGCTTCTAAATTGCTCATGTGCCTTGGCCCTGCAATTCTATAAATGTCAGCAAAGCTTTTTCTATAAGCATGTTCTCTTTACAGCATGAATAGTGTTACACAGAAAACATTTTGAAAATATTTTATAGGAGACTACTCTGCAAAAAGTTTTCCTGTAACGATTAATCATCATGGTCCCAAGGAGAGGAGGGAGGAGGGAATGCCACCTAGGGCTGGAGGAATTTGTGACATGGGGGAAGTCTCTGAGCAGGAAGTATATAATAACGCAAATCATTTGCCATTTCTGGAGAAGAGGGAAAGAGAGTAGGGAACTCTGGAGGGGAGGTGGGTGGGGATAGGCAGATCTGGGTGTTCTGTTTTCCCTATACTGCACCAGAATTCTGACGCAGGGCTTGTTAAATGGATTGAACAGAAAGAGAACAACATCAGGGTTCATGGTTGTCTGGCTTAGGGGTTCCTGAAAGCATCTGGGAGAAGTTTCTTATTCAGCCACATCCCATATAGGGCTGGAGTGCTGCCAGCTCAGAATTGGTGATAGGTGGGGGCTGTTAGGGTATCCCAAGGACATGTTGCTGGACTCCCTCAGTCTCTGCTAGCCCAGGACTTTACAACTGTCTGTGTGCCTTACTGTGGGCACAGAGGATTTGTGGGCTGGTGGTTTTGGCTCAGGACACAGAGTTGATAGTGTGCTGGGACTTTAAGTTAAGATGCAAATGGCTGTTACTAGGAAATCCGGTCATAGGCCCAAAAGCTGTAAGAGACTGTCACAGCTCAACAGACATCAGGCCCAGGACAAATCAAACCCTCCAGTTTTCATTAGAGGGCTTTGAGGGTGTATGCAGTAGCACATGGATCCAAAGCCCTAAACCAACCACTCCACCCTTCCTGCCAGAAGTTCAGACTCAGACCCAGGGAGGAAACCTGGAAACTGAACATTTATTCAAAGAAACTGACCTGAATGAGACTACTTAATCCAGAAAAAACTGAGAGAATTTTAATTTTCTTCCTATAATAGTTTTGCAGGCCAGATTAGATCAATGATGGAAAACAAATGACATTTCTTGACTCATCTGTGTAGAGCTGTGTTAAATTTTCAAACCACTGCATTTACCATATAGCCAACTTACCCTCCAGGCAGGAAGTTGGAGGAACCCTTCTTCAGAGACCTAAGCCAGAGAAGGGAACATCAATTATTGATGTTGTGTTTAAAAAACATTGCTGGTGGTCCACTCATTGTCCTGTAGTGAAATCACTAATTGGCAAACTCTAGATCTCACAAAGAGTGTTTCTGACCTCCCTTTTACTGCTCTCTCTTGAATATGAATGGACAAGCAAGGCTCAGCAGATATTTGAGGAGAACTTACAACACGAAAAAGAAACAAGAAGAAAGGGGGAGGGGTACTCAGAAAAATCAGAGCTAAAACAAAGAATAGAGGAGAAATAAATCATTAACGTCTTCAGAGAGAAGGGAAAGATCTTTATTTTTTTTTTTAAGATTTTATTTATTTGTCAGACAGAGAGAGCACAAGCAGGCAGAGTGGCAGGCAGAGACAGAGAAAGAAGCAGGCTCCCCACTGAGCAAGGAGCCTGATGCTGGACTCGATCCTGGGACTCTGGGATCTGAGCCAAAGGCAGCCGCTTAACCAACTGACCCACCCAGGCATCCTGGGAAAAGATCTTTAAAACAACAACAGATGATATGCAGAAAGGGAATGATCAGAGCTCAAGAAAGAACCTTTAGAAGTTACAAATATGACAGCTGAAATTAAAAGAGACCAGAAGATAAAATCAAATATATCTCACAGGAAATAAAACAGAAGGAGAAATTTCAGTAGGCTAGAAAAGCATAAGAAAAAGACCAATTTAGGAGACTGTTTTAGTTATCTATGGCTACGTCACAAATTACCCCCAAATGTAGTGGCTTAAAACAATAAACATTTATTATCTCACATAGTGTTTGTAGGTCACCCAGAACTTAGCTGAGTGGTTCTGGCTTGGGGTCTGTCTTGAGGTTGTGGTCAAGATGTTGGCTAGGACTGGGGTCACCTAAGGGCTTGACTGGGCTGCAGGGTCACTCCCAAGATGGCTTCCTCACAGGGCAGTTCCTTGCTGGCTATTGGCAGGGAGTCCAGTCCCTTGTCATGAGGACCTCTGCAAAGAGCTACTTGAGTGTCCTCAAGACATGGCAGCTGACTTCCCCAGGAGCAGATAATCCAAGAAAGAGAGCAAGTAGGAAGTTGCAGTGTCTTTCAGAAACAAGATACTAATCCTTCCATCACATTCTGCTTACTAGAAGTAAGTCACTGAGTCTGACCCAGGAAGAGAAAGCTAGAAAGGCTTAATGGTAATGAGAGGACTCATAGTTTTGCTAAGCAGTGGTGTGGTGAGGTGGAAAGAACACAGGTTGCATTGTCAGATGGTCATGAGCTTGAATCTTGGCTCCCTCTCAAGCAAATTAATCTCTCCTTAGTTCCCTCCTCTCTAAAATGGGTATGATATTGCCATTCTACCTGGTTTTAATGAGTTGAAACTAAAAAACTTAAAGTGACTTGCACATAATAGATTCCCAGTCATTAATATTGTGATGCCTTTGAGAAAAATAGAAAGGATGTGTTTTATTCTGAACTCCTGACTAAACCCAAACCAGAACTCAGAAAAACAGCAAAATACCCGCTGGACAACCTCACTGACAGCTAAACAATTAGAATGAGCTGCTCTATCATTTCTGAATAATGATGAAAATTCTGCCTAGAGCCCTTAAGAATCTTCTGGTATATGGGTGTATGGATTGGGATGAAAGTTTTCAGCTAGTGAAGGTCATGTTTTGGTTGTTAATTTTTGGGAGGTCTTTTGCCAAAAAATGTTTGAATCTCCAACCTCACAGCAGAGTCAATAACAACATTATTTAGTGAGTGGCAAGAAGTCATCAACCATCTTTAAATTAAAACTTCTCCAGTCAGACTAGCATCCACTGGTAAATACAGGCCTAATTGGTTCTCCATCCACCCTTAAATAAATGAAGTACATCTCTCTTTATAACCTGCCTAGCTTTTATGAAATCAGTGATGTGGGATACAGTAAAACAGTACAGCTTTTTGTGATGATGTTGGTTTAGATTATTAGGGTGAATGAATTACATTAGTCATAATGCCAACTTCGGTTTGTGTATGCCTCCCCTACTTGATGCAGCCATTTCTGGTTTTGATCAGCGACCTTGAAGTGAGAAGAATTGAAACTTTCTTTCCCAGTTCTACAGATGAGGAAACAGAAACCCCCCAAAGTGAAGTGACATTCCTGAATTCACACTTGTTTGTGCAGAACTAAGACCAGTGTTCAGGTCTTTTCAGGGTCCAGTGCAGCATCCATCATCTCTCATCCAATGGCACTTGGCGATAGGAGGGAATGAGCCTTTACAACTAGATGATGGCATCAGAGCAAGGTCCCTGGCCCTCTGATTTAATGTTCACTGGACAAAGCCATGACATACGCTCAGGCATGGGCCTTAGGCCTCAGTTTAGCTAGGGACACATTCTCTCATGGCCATAGGTTCTTGCCTCTAAAATAAGAATCCTGACCTACTTTGTTAGGCTGTCCTCAGGGAAGAGATAAGTATTTTTAAATTAAATTAGAAATGTGTTTATAAATGTCCTAATATGACATAATAATACTTTGCCTTCAACGATGCATTTATTCCTCTTGAGAACCTAAAATAAATTAATATTATTTCCATTAACATAAATATTTTGTACAGGATGAAAGATACAAAAACACTAGTAATTTCCTTTGGAGAACCACACAAGTCATTTGCCCATTTTCAGATTCATTCTCTCTCCTGCCCTACCTACATTTTTACATGTTTTGGGTTCTCTTGCTCCCTAGGTGGAAGGAGCTAATGGGCATGGTTTATACTCCTCTTCCACCTTGAAAGCATAGGCCAGTACATAGTCTGGGCACCCTAACCAGCCTGCCATCTCAGTGAACCCTGGGGCGTTAGCCCACACCAGCTCTAATTGTCCCACCAAGGTGGCCACAGGGCTGTGTACACTGGGATACCCCAGGTTAGTCCTCACTATGGCCCAAGTCTTTGCACTAAGGTGACACAGGCACAGAGAACCCAAGAATACTACAGAACCATTATCATTTTGGCTTTAGATAACTTGCTAGGGTTACTTCAGTGCAAAGCACCTCACAACATCTCAGTTGGCATCTCCTTCAGATCCAGCCATCCTGTTAAGGTTCTCTCTCTGAGGAGTGCCCCAGGAACTCCAGGTTTCAGCCACCCCACCAGATCATCCCCTGTGGAGAGTGCCCCAGAACACTCCCTCTCATGCTGGTCTCAGCTTCAACCACCTGGCTACCTGCTGTGATATACACCTTGGGATACTCCAGCCTGCACACAGGTTAGCTTCAGCTGTCCTGCCAGGTCACCATCAGTGTGGAGAACCCTAGGACACCCTGGTGTGCACCTAATTCAGCTTCAACTGTCCTGTCAGGGCACATTTTGCATGGAGAGACCAGAGACCACATTGGCCCATGACCATTTTAACTTTAGTTGTCCTACCAGGACATTCCCTGTGCAGAGTGACCTACAACATCCTGCCCTGAACACCATCAGCTTCAGCAATCCCTTCAGGGCACCCTCAGTGTGGAGAGTCTAGGAACACCCTCATTTATATCCACTTCTGCTTCAACTGTCCTGCCTAGGTGCCCTCTATATGTAGTGCCCTGGATCTCACTGGCTTGCATCCACTTTAGTTTCAGATATTCTGCTAGGGCATTCTCTGTGCAGAGAGTATAGGAACTTCCTGGCCCATATACCACATCTGCTCCAGCCACCCCATCAAGAGCAACCTGGAACATCCTGGCTGATACCTATTTCAGCTTCAGCTGTCCTGCTAGGGTGCCCTTGGTGCACAGATGCTCTGGCTGGCATCCAATTCACTTTTAGCTGTCCCAACAGGTCACGCACTATGTGGAAAGCCCAGAATCCCCAGCTCATGACAGTCACAGCTCCAGCCAGCCAGTAAAAGTCACCACGTACACACCATCTACATCGGGTACAACCAAACACAAGATCATTCTTTCAAGTTTAGCAGAAATAGCTGTTCTGCTTAATCCATAGAAATAAGCACAGAAGGTCAAGCAAAATGGGGAGACAGAGGAATATGCTTCAAAAGAAAGAACGAGAAAAAACTTCAGAAAAAGAACTCACTGAAATGGAGATAAGCAATATGTCTGAGAAAGAAGTCAGAGTAATGGTCTTAAAGATATTCACCAGGCTAGAGAGAAGAGTGGAAGAACTCAGTGATACCTTCAATAAAGGGATAGAAAATATAAAAAAAGAACCAATCAACATTGAAGAATAAAATAACTGAAACAAAAAGCACCTAGAGGGAATCAACGGCAGAAGAATATATCAGCGATCTGGAAGATAGGGTAATGGGAAGCACCTAAGCTGAACAGCAAAAAGAGAAAAGAATTTTTTTAAATGAGGATAGGTTAAGGGATCTCTTGGACAATATCAAGTGAACAAACATTCACATTATAGGGGACCCAGAAAATGAAGAAGAAAGAAATGGGTAGAAAACTTATTGAAAAAGTAATAGCCAAAAACCTCCCTAACCTAGGGAAAGAAATAGACATCTAAGTCCAAGAAGCACAGAGTTCCAGATCAGATGAACCCAAGGAAGTCCACACCATGACACATAATAGTTAAAATTTCAAAAAGTAAAGACAGAATCTTAAAAGCAGCAAGAAAGATACAAGAATAGGACAACATATATGTGGAGGAGGGAATAAAGAGGAAAAGAAGCAGAAAAAGGAAAAAAAATTCTTGAAGAAAAGAAATAAATGACCATCAAATTAATACAGACTGTTTTTTACCTAGGATGGTTATTCATGGTGACCACAAACTCAAAACCTATGACAGATACATAAAAAAAAATAAAAGAAAGCCAAACATAAGACTATAGAAACTCATCAGTCACAAAGAAAGAGGACATGAGAAGAAAGAAACAAAGAAGAACACAAAAACAACAATAAAACAAATAACAAAATGACAATAAGTACACACCTATCAATAATTACTTTAAGTGTAAATGGCCTAAATGTTCCAATCAAAAGACACAGGGTGGCAGTGGATAAAAAGCAAGTCCTGTCTATCTGCTGCCTACAAGGACTCACCTCAGACCTAACAACACATACAGACTGAAAGTGAAGGGATGAAAAAACATTTATCATACAAATGGAGGAGGAAAAAAGCCAGGGTATCAATACTTATATCAGACAAAATAGACTTTTTTTTTTAAAGATTTTATTTATGAGAGAGAAAGAGCGAGAGAGTGTGCACGTGGGCAGGGAGGGGCAGAGGAGAAGGAGAAAGAATCTGAAGCTGACTCTGCACAGAGCCCAGTATGGGCCTCAGTCCCACAAACACAAGATCATCACCTGAGCTGAAACCAAGTGTCGGACACTTAATCAACTGAGCCTCCCAGGTGCCCCTGACAAATAGACTTAAAACAAAGACTGTAACAAGAGACAAAGAAGGGCATTACATAATGATAAAGGGATCAGTGCAACAAGAGAATATAACAATTGTAAATATCTATGACCCAATACTAGAGCACCTAAATACATTAAACAAATATTAATGGACATAAAAAGAGAAATTGATGGTAATACAATAATAGTAGGAGCCTCTAACATCTCACTTATATTAATGGATAGATTATCCAGGCAGAAAATCAACAAGGAAACAATGTTTTTGAATGACACATTGGATCAGATGTACATTACAGATATATGCAAAACATTCCAACCAAAACCAACAGAATATACATTCTTTTCAAATGTACATGGAATATTCTCTAAATTACATATTAGGCCACAAAACAAGCCTCAGTAAATTTAAAAAGATTGGAATCATAACATGTATCTTTTCTGAGTACATATAAAACTAGAACTAAATCACAAGAAAAAAATTGGAAAAAAAACACATACATGGGGATAAACAACATGATACTAAACCAGTGGGTTAAGAAAACACTCAAAGAAATAAAAAAAAAATACTTGGAGGCAAAAATGAAAACACAATGGTCCAAAATCTTTGGGACATAGCAAAAGCAATTCTAAGAGGGAAATATATAGCAATACAGGTCTAACTCAAGAAACAGGGAAAAGTTCAAATAAGCAATCTAATCTTATACCTAAAGGAACTAGGAAAGGAAGAACAAGTTTCAAGGTGAGTAGAAGAAAGGAAATAATAAAGAGCAGAGCAGATGTAAATGACATAGAGACAGAGAAAGACAGACAGAGGGAAAGAAAAGAAAAGAAAACATCAGTGAAACTAAGAGCCAGTTCTTTGAAAAGATAAAACTGATAACCACACTCATCAAGAAAAAAGAGAAAGGACCTAAGTAAATAAAAGCAGAAACAATAGAGGAGAAATAACAACTAACACCACAGAAATACAGAAAATTATAAGAGAGTACAATGAGAAATTATATGTCAACAAATTGGACAACCTAGAAGGAAAGGATAAGTTCCTAGAAACATACAATCTTCCAAAACTGAACCAAGAAGAAATAGAAAATCTGAATAGACTGATTACAAGTAACAAAATTAAATCGGTAATCAAAAAACTACCAAAAAGTAAAAGTCCAGGACTCAGTAGATTGGTGAATTCTATCAAACATCAAAAGAAGAGGTTATTCTTCTTTTAAGATTCTCTAAAGAATAAGAATATATTTATTCTTCTCAAACTATTCCAAAAAAAAAATAGAAGAGGAAGCAAAGTTTCAAAATACATTGATGAAGTCAGTATTACCCTGATACAAAAACTAAAAAATACACCACAAAAATAAGAAAGCTACAGGCCAATACCCCTAGTGAACATAGATGTAAAAACTCTCAACAAAATATTAGCAATCCAAATTCAACAATACATTTAAAAGATCAATCACTACCATCAACTGGGATTTACTCTGGGGATGCAGGATGGGTCAATATTTGCAAATCAATCAATGTGATGCACTGCATCAACAAAACAAAGGATAAAAATCAAATGATCATCTCAATAGAAACAGAAAAGCATTTGACAAAATTCAACATCCATTCATGATAAAACTCATAACAAAATGGGATCGGAGGGAACATACTTCAACACAATAAAGGCTAAATATGAAAAACCCACAGCTAACATTATATTCAGTGGGGGAAAACTGAGAGCTTTTCCTCTAAGATCAGGAATAAGGCAAGGATGTCCACTCTTACCACTTTTATTCAACATAATACTGGAAGTTCTAGCCACAGCAATCAGGCAAGAAAAAGAGGCATCATATTAGTAAAGAAGAAATGAAAATGTCACTATTTGCTGATGACATGATACTATATGTAGAAAATCTTAAAGACCACCAAAAAAAAAAAAAAACCTCCTAGAAGTAATAAGTGAGTTCAGTAAAGTTGCAGAATACAAAATTAATACTCAGAAATTGGTAGTATTTCTAAACACCAGTAACAAAGAACCAGAAATAGATATTAAAAAACAACACCATTTATAATTTCACCAAAAAGAATGAAATACCTAGAAATAAATTTAACCAAAGAAGTGAAAGATCTGTACTTCAAAGAGTATAAAACATTGATGAAAGAAATTGAAGATAACACAAATGGAAAGATATCCCATGCTCATGGATTAAAAGAATTGATATTGTTAAAATACCCATATTACCTAAAGCAATCTACAGATTCAGTGCAATCCTTATAAAAATATGAACAGCATTTTTCACAAAACTAGAAAAAATAATCCTAAAAGTTACATGGAACCACAAAAGACCCTGTATAAGCCAAAGGAATCTTGATAAAGAACAAGGTTGCAGGCATCACAATTCCAGTTTAAAAATATACTACAAAGCTGTAGTAAGCAAAACAGCATAGTATTGGCACACAAATAGACACAAAGATCAATGGAACAGAATAGAGAACCCAGAAAAAACCCCACTATTCTATAGTCAATTAATCTGTGACAAAGAAGGCAAGAATATAAAATGGGGAAAGACAGTCTCTTCAGTAAATGGTACTGGGAAAATAGGACTGGTGCTTGTAAAAGAATGAAACTGGACCACATTTTAACACCATACACAAAAATAAACAAAATGGACGAAAGACCTAAATGGGAGATCTGAAACTATAAAGGTCCTAGAAGAGAACACAGGCAGTAATTTCTGTGACATTGGCTATACCAGCATTTTTCTAGATATTTCTGCTAAGGCAAGGGAAACAAAAGCAAAAATAAACTGTTGGGATACATCTAAATAAAAAGCTTTTGCACGGGAAAGAAAACCATCAATAAAACAAAAGGACAACATACGATTGGGAGAAGATACTTGAATTCTATATCTCCAATAAGGGGTTAATATCCAAAATATATCAAGAACTTATACAACTCAATACTGATACTGAAAAAATAACCTGATTTAAAAATGGCCAGAGGGCCTGAATAGGCTTTTTTTCTAAAGAAGACATGCAGATGGCCAACTGACACATGTAGAGATGCTCAACATCACTGATCACCAAGGAAATGCAAATCTCAACCACAATGAGATATTACCTTACACCTGCCAGAATGGCTAGAATCAAAAAGACAAGAAGCAACAAGTGTTGGAGAAGATGTGGAGTAAAAAGAATCCTTGTACACTGTCAGTGGGAATGCAGATTGGTGTAGCTACTGTGGAACAGTATGGAGATTCCTCAAAAAATTAAAAATAGAATTACTGTATGATCAGATAATTCCACTATTGGTATTTACCCAAAGAAAATGAAAACACTAATTTGAAAAGATACAAGCACACCTGTGTTTATTTTAGCATTATTTACAATAGCCAAGATATGAAAACAACCTAAGTGTCCACAAATAGGTGAGTGAATAAGGAATGTGCTGTGTATATATGCACACACATACATACAATGGAATATTATGTAGCCATAAAAAAGGATGAGATTGTGCCATTTGAGACAACATGGATGGACCTAGAGGGTATTATGCTAAATGAAATAAGTCACACTGAGAAAGACAAAATACCTTATGATTTCACTCATAAGTGGAATCTAGAAAAATCCAATAACAACAACAAATGAATAAGCAAACAAAAAGCAGAATCAGAGCTATAAATACAGAGAACAAACCGATGGTTTCAAGAGGGGAGGGGAGGGGGGTTGGGCAAAATGGGTGAAGGGGAGAGGGAGATAAAGTCTCCCAGTTAAGTCATGAGAATAAAAGTCACAGCATAAGGAATACAGTCAGTAATATTGTAAGAGTGATGTATTAGGAGAGGTGGTAGCTATACTTGTGATGAACATAGCATAATGTATAAATCTGTTGAATCACCGTGTTGTACACTTGAAACTAATGTGACATTGTGTGTCAACTATACTCAAATTTTAAAAAAATTGGGAGTGTGACCCCTCCAGCTGTATTCTTTTTTATAAAAAGATTATAGCCACTGTGGAAAACAGTACAGAACTTCCTCAAAACTTAAAAGTAGAACTATCCAATGACCCAGCAATTACACTAATAGGTATTTACCCAAAGAAAACAAAAATACTTATTCAAAGGAGCACATGCACCCTGATGTTATAGTAGCCTTATTAATAATAGTCAAATCATCAAATTATTATTTTCTCAACTCTGAAAGTGGGTACTTACCTTACAATCCTTTTTGGGAATTTGGACTGAACTCTTCTTGACTTTTCTCACAGAGATAGATAGTTGTCCCTCAAAACACATGCTCCCTGTCCCAAAGTAGACTTATCACTGGAAAGTAGCTACTCACCCGGACGCCACATTTCATGCAGCCAGGTGCCACCATACAACTGAGTTCGCTAATGGAGTGTCCACAGAAGTGATGCCATTTCATGGGCTGCTCATAAAAGTCTGTAGGGCTCTCCATACTCTTATTTCCTCTCGGATGGAATATAGATAACCTCTAGAAAGTTAAAGATGGCAAAGCCTCCATCACCCTTGATCCTTCTGGGTAACTGTGGGCAGGAAGCTGCTCTGCTGGCCTCTTCTATCAGTACTACAGGAGTGACAAATAAAACTCTATTGTGTTAAACTTCTGAAAGTTCAGTGTTTGTTTCAGAGGCTAACATTACCCTAATTCACTTTTACAAACACTGAATATTTACATAATCAGGGTTGTTTTACGCTGAGCATTTGTCTTAGTTCATTTGGGCTGCCGTAACAAAATATCACAAACTGAGCAGCTTATAAACAACAGAAATTTACTTCCCTCAATTCTGGAGGCTGGAAGTCTGAGAGCAGGGTGCCAGGTCAGGTGGGGGCCCTCTTCCAAATCAAAGACTCCTTGCTTTGTCCTTATATGGTAGAAGGATCTAACTAGTTCTCTGGGGTGTCTTTTATAAGGGCACTAATCCTATTCAGGAGGGCTCCACCTGTATGACCTAATCTCTTCCCAAAGGCCCTTGGGCATTAAGTTGTCAATATATGAATTTGGTGAGGACATAAATATTCAGACCATAGTAGCATTTATACAGGGAGAAAGTCTTTTTTCCTAAATAGAAGGGAGGAATGGAGGCAGGGAAAGAGAAAGGAAGGAAGGAGAGGAGAGGAAGAAACAGGAAGGGAGCGAGGGGGCAGGGGGAAGGAGGGAAGGGGAAGGAAGGAGGGAGGGAAATGTGATTTAGTTTATAACCTGGGCTTACTGGAACATGTTCCAAGATTAATATGCATAAGCACATGCAGGAATATGTATTTATAGTCATACATGTTTATATGGATTTCTCTTACCTACTGGGTAGTCATCAGTTCATTCTTTAAATATCAAATGCCTACAATATGCCAGGCAGTGTATGGACATAGTAGAACATAAAGGTTAGTAAGATATGGTCCTAAGCCTCTGGGGCTCAGAGACCTAGTTTTAGTTTCCAGAGACCTAGAGCCTAGTTTTGCAGGTATCCCATATAGTAGGATAGTTCATCTCCTAGAGTGACATAGAAAGCCATCTCCACTGGGTATTTCAGATCAACTCTAGAAATTGTTTGGAGAATGTACTCACATTTCATTTTCTGTAGGAGAGTATTCTGTAGAATGGGAAGCTTAGACCAGAATCCTCCCAGAAGGAAAAATCAGCCCTCAACATGGTCTTTACATAAATTCCCAGGAACCCAGTATTAGTGAAGACAGGGAAAAAACTAAAGGAGGAGACAAGATGACAGAAACTCATCCACATCTGAAGAGTAGAGAAGTCCTTGAGCCTCAAACACATAGACTTCAGTCTCTTCCATTTCAGGTTCACTTGCTTGAGAAAATGAAGCATGGACATTTTTAAAGCTAGTTTGAGAAAGAAATCACAAAAATAAACGTTTGCGGAATCCATATATGGGGCTCTGATAACTTCAAAGGGTTGCAAGGAAACAACTTTGCTATGAATTTGGTGTAAGTAAAACAGAAACATATGATTTAGATTTCCATGAAAAATAAACCCAGCTCCACATAGGGAATAAAAATAGCACCTGAAGGCCATATGCCTTTGTGTGGACCTTTGTCTTTGTAAACCCATAAGCCTTGCAGAAAGAGTTGAGATTCTCAGACCCTGAGCAACATCCTGGCGGCTTGCAGAGCCAGGCTTACTGGCCTGGGTAATGAAGCTTGGTTGCGTTTTCTAGAGGCTAGAATCATTACTTGAAATTAGAGTTACTTAGGGAGTCTCTTAAAGAAGACAGGTGGGAGAGGTGGAGAAGAGAGATTGAGATTTATTCCTTAAAAGGCAAGGTTTAGGGTATGTGCTATGGTGAGTGCTGTGAATTGTGTAAGAGTGATGATTCACAGACCTGTACCCCTGAAACAAATAATACATTATATGTTAATTTAAAAAAAAGACAAGGTTTATGAGCCACAGAATATCTTTTACTCTGGATTTTATGTTCAATCAATGCTCTTAATCAGTTTGGGCTACCATAACAAATATACCACAGATGAAGGGGCTTAAACAACAAATTTTTTTTCTCACAGTTCTGGAGACTGGGAAGTCCAAGATCAAGGTACTCATAGATCCAGTGTCTGGTGAAGACCTACTTCCTGGTTTGTGGATGCCATTTTTTCATTGTATTCTCATATGGCTGGGGTCTGGGCGAGGAGGATAAGAGGAGAGGGGAGGCTCTCTCGTGTCTCTGTTTATAAAAGCACTAATTCCATCATTAGGGCTCTACTCTTATAAGCTAATTACCTCCCAAAGGTCCCACCTCCTAATACTATTATATTGGAAGTTAAGATTTCAACACATGAATTTTGAGGGGACGTAAACACTCTGTCCATAACAGCTCCCAGTCAAATCTGAGGGGAAAGTGAACACAGGAAAATGTTCAGTGGGAGGCATCTCCTGTTACAAACCAGGTACAACGGTTTGGTTTGTGTATTGCCTCAGAGCTGCTGAGTAGGAAAATATAACAGGATTGGGTTGGATATCTGCACCATGCTTAAAGGAAGAAAGGAATGAAACCACAGCATAGGATAACAGAACCTAACTGAAAAGACAGTTTTTTAGAACTTTGGAGGTATATTTTTTGGGTAATAGTCCACAATTAATGACAGTAGTGTCATGCTTCCCCCTAGAAACTGTGTCTACCTACATTGCAGCTAGAAATCTGTACAACTTTTTGCAAATGACTTGACCCTACACAGGAGGTACTGCCCAAAAATGACCAGTGCAGCTTAAATGACTGTTCCAGGCTTCCCACATTATCAGCTGCAGTCGTGTGCCTTGCCACATAAAAGAGTCCTTTAAACTCTGATCATTCTCTGATCTTCAAAAACAGATACGTATTATCCTAGGGACATGCTTTGGGGCTTTGGTCCCAGTGCCGGAGCCATGTCTCTTGAATCTTAACTATGATAGTTTGTTCTAGCCTGGACTTCCAACTGTCAGTAGCTGCATCTCTGTGCTGTGGGGCTTTTTCTAGAACTAAAGAATACTGTAGGGACACCTGGGTGGCTCAATTGGTTAAGCGGCTGCCTTCGACTCAGGTCATGATCCCAGGCTCCCGGGATCCAGTCCACATCAGGCTCCTTGCTCAGCAGGGAGCCTGCTCCTTCCTCTGCCACTCTACCTGTTTGTGCTCTCTCTCTCTCTCTCTCTGACAAATAAATATAAATAAAATCCTAATATAAAATAAAAAGAATACTGTACCTTGAGACTCAGCACACCATAGGTACCAGGCAGTTAACACCTCTCATTAGCAGCTCTCAACTGATGACTCTTAGGAGTTGGTGTTGTATAAATACCCCAGTTCCCTCAGTCCTCAATGGGATCATGCTGACGCATGTGTTTTACACACTTCCCAGACTCTCCACAGTATTGAACTCCAGTTGTCCACTATGGTGGCTAATTTAGTGTTAGTCTTCCTTTCCTTGAATCACTTCCCCACTCTCCTCCTGAGGCTTCTGGGGAAAACCTACACTAAAATATACACTAAAATGCTTAGCTAAATTTCCATGCTTTAGCAGCTCACCTCACTTCCTAATTTTAAGCAAGAGGCTTAGAAAGTGATTACAGCAAGTTTGGGTACTAAAAAGGGTCTAAAAGCTCCAAGCAGATATAAGAAGATAAAATACCCTCTAGCAAAACTCTCAAATTCCAAAGTAAAGAGGACTGGGCTAAGCATGGGCAACCTCTATCCTCATTTCCTCTGTCTATGTCTCCTCCCCCTGCTTGCTTCTTCATTCACCCTCCTATAGTTACGGAGCAAGGAATCCTTACTGAATAACCTAAAAAAATAAAAGGAAATGTCCAGCCAACACAACACTTGTGAGCTGCTGGGTGGTCTGAGATTTGAGCCCAAAGCCATGGCCTGAATTATTATTTAAATCTTGCATTTGCACTGTTTTCTTTAGCAAAGGTTTTCCATTGATCAAAACTCACTTCAGTGTACTAACTTTCTTAAAGAATAATCAGCAACTATCTTTCTCCCTTTTTGGTTATTTATTTCTTTGATGGTGTGGTTTAGTGTGTGCCTGTGGGTGGGTGGGTGGGTGTGCATGTGCGCACACGTGATTTCTTTTTAACTGCCAGTGGTAGAAGTCATAACTTGAGAGTAAACCAGTTAGAGATATAAAGACACGCTAGATATAAAGAGCACACTAAGTAGAGATGGAGAAAGGAGAAGATAACCACCCCCAGGGTATCAATTTCAAGTGATGTGGAAGCCCAGCTGGGCCAGCAGGGGTAATTTATGTGGGCTATCTATCAATGAGGGCCTTAAGAAATATATTTCTTTGTCAACAGTTTCACATCCTGATGTGTGTGTATAGGTTAGGATGTTGGGTTGGGAGGTCATATTTTCCTTTCACTGCATGGTGATTTATTTGCAAAATTCTGAATCACAGACAAGCTTGCAAAGCAATCAGCTGAGGAGGGTACAGATGCCTTTTAAAATATCCAGTCATCATATAACACTTATATTACCTACAGTTTTTTTTTAACATGCTCACTTTCAAGTACCCAAGAGAAAATCCAAACTGAGGATAATGGTACCCAAATACTTGTCAATTCATTTATTTATTGAACACCTACTAGATGGCACTAAAAAAACAAGGCAGAGGTTGCTTATCCTTATGGAGCTCTCAGTCCAGTGGGACAGAGGAATTAAATCAGTAATTTTACAAAAAAAATTTATTTCTCAACTCATACACTCCTCTATTTTCATCACATTGCTCCCCTGTAATGCTATTATACCTAAGATGACCAAACATCTGGCTTCCCTGGAACATTACCAATTTACTCCTGTTTTCCCAATGTAATTATTAATAATGACACCTTTCACTCTCAAAAGTGCCCCAGTTTCTATGGTAAACTATGTGAAGATCTAACAATAACTACCCTGTCTATACCACCTCAATCCCACTATTGATTTTCTGTGTTCATTTTCTTACAACAGCTAGCTCTCCACACAGACATCATCGTTCAGCAGGTATTGACTACATTCTGAACACCCCATGAGCAAGAGCAAGGAAATGAGGCAAATATGTTTCTTCACTCTATAAACCAGTCTCTCCCAAAAATGGACAATTAATCAACTTGTCAGGCAGGCAGTGCTGTGTAGTGGGAAAATATTGATTGGACCAGGAGTCCAAGAGCTGTTTTTAGTGATGGCCTTGCCATTTACAAGATGTCATTAAACTTGCTGGAGCCTTAATAAGTGGCCTTATCTTCAAAATGGGGATAATAATACCTGCCTGGACTATTTTAGAGGGTTGGTTTAAGAAGCAAATATATGTGAAAATATCTCTCAACTGTAAAGTGCTATACACATGTAAAGTATTGTAAATATCAAAGTAGAATACACTTGTTTTATATTATAATTTTTTTAAAGATTTTATTTATTTATTTTGACAGAGAGATTACAAGTAGGCAGACAGGCAGGCAGAGAGAGGAGGAAGCAGGCTCCCTGCTGAGCAGAGAGCCCGATGCGGGCCTTGATCCCAGGACCCTGAGATCATGACCTGAGTCGAAGGCAGAGGCTTTAACCCACTGAGCCACCCAGGCGCCCTTTATATTATAATTGACATGGTTAATCCAAATTATGGGTCTTGCTGATAGAAACATACACTGTCTCCGTGTAAAGTACAAATATTTTGATGGCATGTATAATAATATTAAAACAGTTAATATTATTTTGTATAACATTTAATAATATTAGGAGTAAATCTGATATTTATTTACTTTTTTTTAGAGAGGGGGAGAGAGAGAGAGTGAGCATGCAGGGGGCAGGAAACAGGCAGAGGGAGAGGGGGAGAGAGAACCTTAAGCAGGCTCCATGCCCAGTATGGAGCCCCACACGAGGCTCAATCTCATGACCCTGAGATCATGACCTGACCTGAAATCAAGAGTCTAATGCTTTGGATGGAACTGGAGGGTATTATGCTGAGCGAAATAAGTCAGTCAGAGAAAGACAATTATCATATGATCTCTCTGATATGAGGAACTTGAGG